>VOMN01058495.1:0-45600 GCA_014899125.1 Orchestia grillus | reverse complement strand
ACTCTCATAATATGGATCCTGGGCGTCACTTATTTTAATAAATAACAAATACCTAGTAACCTTGAATGCAGCAAAAATTCAATAGAATTTATAACGTGTAAAATCATGTATTAATCAATAAGATTAGGAGAAAATAAACTTCAAAATAGCTCATGTACAAAACGTTGCTCGAAACGGTAAATTTACGGGAATCGTTACATAAAACACTTCAAATCTTTCGACAGTGCCACATATTCAACAGCAACACGCGGTATTTAGTGAAGCGCGTCTTATGAGACCTCAGCTTGAATAAAAGACGAATCAATTCCACCTTGTCTAAGAAATGGCGCGCAACGCGTTTGGTTTCAGCGAATCCCGTAGCAGGGATACGGACGAAGAGGAGGCAGAATGACATCTTCGCCTTCCTTCAATGCCCAGCGGCGCGACGGCTACAAGCCTCTACCAAAGTGACAAGATGGTATTGGCATCAAGTCGCGAGAGGGCCGGGACCGCGAAAATGCATCAAGTCGAACGCGTCCTGTTCGCTGGCACTTGATACATTACACACACTCGATATCAAGAGGAACAGCAGTGAGCCGTAATTCACGGAAATTTCTGTAAGACAAAAGGCAGCAATTCACGACTTTGTACCTTGTATCACTAATTCATAAAGAAAGCTTCTCTTTGAATCTAAAAGGTCTCAAATTGTGACAGATTTTTGATAAACTTGGAAGTACCCATCGCTCCTCGTGAAATAAGGAGCTCTACTGCGCATACTAATGCGATCACTTGACGTGGTTCTCGCTAGACACATACCACGCATTGTACCCCCAGCGTATCGTGTCATTCCAGAATATCGCAGTGTATTCGTCATAGAAAATTTAGCGTAGTTTGTACAGAAGTTTTTTTTAGTTTTCAGTCCCACACACTCAATTACACGAGATGAAGTTGCTCTTCATGATCCGTTCTGATAAAACCTGCCTGCGTTACAGGAGAGTGGCGACAGGATTATGGAAAACCTGCCTGTCGACCACACATGGGTGCGCGTTGTGTTCACGCATTTTACACACAACGCTAACGAATAAAACTGTATGTTGAATCTTCATTTTTAAATTAAATGGCTTTATTTACTTAATTCAATTGCGTCTTATTAAGAAATTTGAGAGGAAGCGTAAGCAAAGGCAAGGCAAATATCAGTAACTGCTCTTATATTGGATAAAGTAAAAATAATTAAAACAGCTATACTAAAATACGCACATGGTATGCGAGATGAACATGCACGAAACAAGCAGCAGTAGTTCGTTGAATTTAAACGAATACTAAAAATGAATAATCAGACGAAATAAGCAGAACTAGCATTTAACTCATAAATATTAGGTCATCTGGTGAAGATTAAAGATAAAAACTTTCATCAAGGTCAATACTGAAACGCACACGGTGATGAATCGAGCGCGCACACCTGACGTTCAGGAGCCGTTCTTGTGTAGGCGCCCATTGCTTGCGAGGTGCGCACCAAGCACAGCGATTGCTAGAATATATGCTTATTTCGAGAATTTACTGGTATCACAGATACTGTTACTGGCATCACAGATACTGAGGCCAGACCGCGCAACAACTGGCATGGACAGAACAGCAGTCATCGTATGACACTGGGACTTCCGAAGGCCTGATGTTCTCACATAGCTTTTTAAGGAGAAAAATAACTTCCATGGGACAACACAACACGCATCAAGGAAAAGTTATGTGCACTTTTACGCGGACTTTTGTACAATTGCAAAGTGGACGCATGGCATCGCGTACGCACGCCTCTCAAAAACCACGAGCGCGGTCATCAGACAGCTTTGCATGAGGAACACTGTACACTGCCCAAGGACTAGGTATCGTAAACAATGGAACTTAGACTATGTTGCAGATAAATTTCTGTCAATGTTAATACCGAAAAAAAAATGTATAAGATTCATTTCCATCAAATATGCGAAGAACATACGTAGAACTTTCACCTATTGGAAAACTATTGTGCACGGAGACGAAGATCTCATACTGCCAACAAACATCATAGAGTTCTAGTATTATGTACATACTAGTAGATAAGGCCAATAAGTTCCCAACACATGATTCACGGCACTCACTGCGTGCACGTTCTTAACACCAACTGCCACTTTGAACACCTCAAGGGAGTTCCAAAGCGTGATGTAATTATACTTCAATACCTCAAGGAGGGGTTTCAACGCGTGCTGTTATTATACCTCTATACCTCAACGTAGTTCCAACGAGGGATGTTATTATACCTCAAGGAGGGGTTTCAACGCGTGCTGTTATTATACCTCAATCAGGTGTTTCAACATGTACTGTTATTAGACCTCAATACCTCAAGGAGGGGTTTCAACGCGTGCTGTTGTTGCCCTACTGAAGAGTAAAGCTCAGGTTCACAGGCTGCAGACAGCGTCAGTGCGGTGTACGCTTAGTTTGCGCCATCCAGTGAGGTCAAATTCTAATGGAATTTATTCTGAATAGATAAATTAACACGGCTTCTGCTTTTTAAAAATGCACATAATAGCGTCTCCTGACACATTACGCAGTTACAAAGCACATTCATTGAATTATATTTTCTAACTCACGATCACATGACGCATTAAATACAGAGTACTCGGTAGTTTAGCAAAACAAATCATGAATTCATAAGTCGTATATCTCTCATTTGAGCAAATACACACTGAAATGTATCGATAACAATGAAACAACACCTGGAACATCTCCCTCATCACCAACACACAATTTCCAAAATCTACGGCTAATGATACAAATAATAATTCGAGGACCTCGGGAGCTAAGGCAGTTTTGATTGGTTGGTTACATTTTCGCACTCACGTCGAAACGATTCCCAAGATCAGGTTGAAGAACTCGAACAAGGTAAAGAACTCGAGGGCGGGCAGTTGGGCTCTCAAGGTACGCAGGGACACACAAGTTAGTGGAGCGAAGAATGAAATGGAAACACGATGTACGCAAAATATTCAAAATAAACCCGGCAATAAGGCGATTCACAAAGTACGTTTCTATTTACTTACATTTCAGCTGGGATGCTAGAGAAGGTAAGTGGTGTACAACTCCACTTCTGAATAAAGCATACCAGAAACTATGGACGAAAAAAATACGTCTATCACTTTCAGATACCAAATAATGCTCATCGCCGTCAAAAATACAACATTTTTCGACGTAAATTCAACCTCAAATGAAAGGAATACAAACGGAACGAGAGCCACAGCACGGCCCACACCCTCCCCCAATCACGTTTCATTGGCAACTGACGGTAGTGACGGACTGACTGAATGCTACTTCTTTCTCCGCACTCAACATTCAACTCGAGGTTTAGTGTGAATTGAAAACCAAGATACTCATGGCGCAAGGTGTTCGTCGACTTTAACTTGTATTTATCATACTGGAGTACAATAAAAATGTTCTTCCCATCCAAGGACTCTTTATTAACTAAAAAATACAGCTAGTAACAATAGTGAAATCCACTTATCTATAAGTGAATATTGTTATTTGGAAAACATAACTTGAATGTCTGCCAATACATATATATGAACATTGTTTTTTGAAAAACATAACTAGAACGTCTGCCAATGCATATATGGCTATATGAGAGACCCTATCGATTCTAAATTGTTTAGCAACTATAGGGAGACGAAATTATATCCATTAATTTAGCGTTGCATGTTTACCCATTTTGATAATGTTTTGGGTTTTGACAACTAACTATTGCTTGTTCAGTGCAGTTTTACTATAGTGACGATAGCAACATATCAACTTAAATAACAAATAAGCCACTACAGCGAAGCTTTTGTCCCGATGCACAATTGGCACGAACGCCGACTACGTAAGGTGTCAAGACAGTCTCCATGAATGAGCTCATGCGACGCTCCACATAAACAATAATGACTTTTACATTATCGACATCTTCCTATAGGTATTCCATCATTTAAATAAAAGATTCGATAAGAATCCAATCGCTAAGGGCTTGCCTCTTAAAGGATTCGGTAGATATAAAGGAAAAATATCATGAACTGCTCGATTTGGCCGGGAGTGCGTGCGTGCATGCGTAGCTTACAAGTCAAGGGTGACATAGGCGCCACACAGTCCATGAATGTTCGCTCAGCTGACGTAACTACGTCGCCAGTTATTTTCGTTCACCTTTTCATCGCAGAGCACCTTTGCTAGGTAACTACGGCAAAATTTTCTGAACGAAAATTGTAAAAGTTAATAGATTAAATGTTCTAAGATATTATTGAAAAAACGGTTATCCACAATCATACATTAGATAGGCAGATACTCTTATAGCAAGTTTTACTAGAATTCATTTTCGATCTCTAGGTCATACAAAATTGTATCAACAGATTACCATTCATCAGTATTAGTGAGTCATTCATTTGACATCAATGAATGTTCAGCCTTGTATGGAACAGAAATAACTCCAGGAACTTAACGCGGGCTTAATTTTAGAAGCTGGTGTAATTTTAAAATTCTCTCGGATTTTTGGAATACGTAAAAAGAAATTATATTCGTCTGATTTGAAGATGAAAAATTCACAAAAGTGCGCAAGAAACTGAAGTTTTTAGTAGCTCCAGGTAGTTTCTCAAAAAAACTTATTTTTCTCTTATATTCTTCCCTGAGGAATAAATTTTTAAGTAACCACTCTATGCTCATCTTTCCTCACTTACCGACTACGTCGCAAATAACACTGAAGATAAACCATTTTTACTTTATATTTTCTTTCAATTATTTACCGGAAATTTCAAGGAACCATGAGTGATGACTTTAATCTCTAACCTCATCCAGTGTTCGTTGTGATTGTCCTGATGGATAGAGAAGAAATGACTTGCCCATTTTTACAATACTCTGCGAGAGTAGGGAATGCCTGATGTATCTTGTTTTTCTCTTTTTTCTTCTTAAAACCTAATTTTAGGTGATTATAAATTTTATTTCATATTTTATTTAGCCCAAAGTTTTTAAATTTGTGTAGTTCGCCCAATTTTTTATCGTTTATGTAAGTAATATCGCAGGTCATGACTAAATTTTTACTGATTTGATCCACATGTGAATCATTTTACCTCGCTAAATTCAAACCTTAACTGTATTGGTTGTTGTGTTGATGTTCACAAACAAAATTTTAACGAATCAATATAAATACATTTCTATGACTTTTCCATCTTGTGCTAAAACTGTAGATCACTCGACAAAAAGATAGATTAACTAAGTTGTACTATCTCAGAATTGAATTGTAATAAGTTTCACTGAACGTTCATATGCAAAACTTTACCATTTCGCATTCACTGCACAACCATAGCAAGCGTCACGGAGGACTGCCAGGAGAGGCCAGCACTATTCTGTTTTATTTCTGCCAAAACTATCACTAATTAGTTACTAAATGAAGCACAGAATAGTGTTAAAGAAACATGCATTACAAATACTTATTCGTAACTAAAAGGAAATCACATCATACGATGAGTATTTGCTATAAATTGCCGATTCATCACTGATAACTTTTTTCTGTAAAATCTAATTCGGAATGACATCATCCAGTATTGTTTATTTACTTTATGATTGTATGCGATGGACCCAAAGACAGTACCTCGCGACCGCATCACAACAGTAGCAGCTTCTGTCGCAACATCAAACTGATCCGCAGGTGTCAGCTTGTGAACAAGTGTGACTGATGTCATAATGCTGGGTCCTCTGTGAAGGCATTTCACCAATGTAGAGCACTGATGCTGCTTTTGGGCCAGGAACATTTTTGGCCATCCCACTCAACACACCTTCAGAAACAGCCACAGGTGGACAAATTGTTACCGCGTCCACAAACAAAACCATGTTTTTTTCGTAATTTCCTTAGACTTTCTGAAATGTCTAAGTTACCAGTGCATACACATTCACTGAAGATATAATAGACTCCAGCTTTCTCTTACTCTCTTACTTCGAAGAACCAAGTACTCTCAAAGAAATTCATAACTACAGTGTGGGAATGACTCAACAGCAGAGCAATAATCCTTGACTGAATATTGTTTTACAGCTAGAATTTTCAACTCATTTGTCGGAAAATCAAATTTTTGGGGTTCCCTGTTGCTTGGTAGTTCTTGGAATTGAAAAATGGTAAGAACCTTACAAACCAAGTCATTAATGGGGCTGTGATAGTAAAGGGCTGAATGAACCTCTTCAAAAAATTGGAAACATGAGCTCAATCCCTTGTTTAGAGTTTAGAAGCCTGCTTAGCGGTATGCTGATCCCATGCTTAGCGGTATGCTGATCCCATGCTTAGCGGTGTGCTGATCCTATTTTTGAAGGTAGAAAGAACAAAAGGAGAGCACAATGTTGATTAATTTTTCACAATCAGAGTAAATATACATTCTTCATAATTCTTTGTCATGAAAATACATATGAATTTTCCCTTTTTATGGAAATTATTAGGTTTCAATATTTTAACGCAATTCTTTGTCAGGAGCAAAATCAGTCAGTGGTGATATTATGTATCTTGTTGAAAAATATTTCAGTTGCTCGTCTTCAACTTATGCAGGGCGCGGTGGTGGCTGTGTAGTTATAAAACATAAAGCAGCCACATTAAAAATGCTTAGTGCAGTTGTCGGTCGGGTGGATCCACCTGGTAATTTCCAAATGGGATAATTTGAAGGCTAATGTTTTTCACAAATGAATAACATAGAAAGATCTGAAACAAAATCCTCACGAGAAGGCAACACAGCCAACTGACCTTATTGACTCATCTTTAGGTATTTTAAATAAACGGTAGTTGTTCCTCTCATGAATTATAATTGCCTCTACAGTTCACAACATTACACTTCTCCGGCATATTAGTTGAATACAAACACTACGGCATGAAAACATTCCAAAATTCAGCACAGAAACTCAAACATCACTTCAGTGTCCCTTCATTTTGAAGGCCAATCATTGCTTGTTGCAAACTATAAAAACATGAAGACTCCGTACATGAGAGGTCTAAGCTATGGATTTTAATCAGCATGAACGCAGCAATAATTGTTCAATGCTTTTAAAATTACATAAGGTGTTGGTGGTGACATAAATAGAAAATACTATGAACACGAAACATTCACAAAATCCAGCACAAAACCAGCTTATAACGCTTTAGTGTCCCTCCATCTTGAAAGCTAAACTTCGTTTGATTGTTGTAAAATTGGAGAATAAAAAATCCATCCTTGAAAGATCTAACTAATAGACTTGAGCACGATATAATCTAAGAAACATTTTTTGATGTGCATAAAAATACGTATGTTATTGATGGCGGTAAATCAAACACTGTGGAGCGCCACCCAGAAACAATGCGATTCTGAATTTTGTAAGTAGTTTTATATAACTTCCCTACACCTATTATTCTTTCTGGGAATAGCCAAACGGGAACATTTTTCGCCACTTACAGCTTTTATTTAACCATTTTTCTTTTGTCAGTACACTTCACACTTGGTTAAAATCTAGACGTCTCGGGAGCGGAGTACGACTCAGCACAACACCTCTATCTGCTTGTTTTGAAACATTACTTGTGTCACAGAGAAGTGATACGATACGAGTTTTATACGGCGTACTATATTTTCATAAAAATTTACCTCAAATACTAGGTATATAATTACCTCTTGAGGAGTAAACTTAAATAAAAAATTTGTTTATACACAGACTTCTAACTAGCTCTACTCTGTCAAAACCCCGTGAACTTCAATTCTTACTTCTAAAAGTCACGTGTTAATTTGAAGGGTGTTCTGTCATTATTTCCATCGCTTCATTTATTACAGGCAGATAGAAATAACTAAACATACGTCATTTCATGAAATTAACGATTAATTAGTCGTTTCCTGGAATGACTAAAATAATCAGGTATTTAACGGACTGGTAAATTCACTCGGTGGTTCTGTTAATTAAGTTAGCTTAGGTGAGGTAACTTGTGTAATATGAACCTCTAAATTTCAGTCAATTTGATATGACTACAATTTCGAGATTCATAATACACTGGTTACAGGAAGAAAATAAGCCGGACTGACTTTTAGATTAGGCTAATATCAGGTATAAAAACCAGTGTTATTACAGGCACTTTTTATTGACCATTTCTAAAAGAGTAACATCCTGGCTTAATTCGCTTGCCGCAGCGACTGGAAACACTAACATGGCACACAATGTGCCTACAACGCATCTCGAAGCTATTTGCACACATAAAATAAGGCGCTCCACTTTCGTTCCATTGGCATTGAGTCGATGAAAAATAACTTTCTATCAAGATCACAGTAACTTAGACACAGCAAAACCTTGTTCCAAATGACGGTACAGAATACTAAATTATCCCTTTGAATCACAAGCTAGACATTCTTTATATTAATGCAAAGCTAACCTATAAAGTAGACGTGTGCACAATTAATTTTCCGCTTTAACGCTGCCTGCCTCCACAGTCCTGCCAACAATACCATCAGCTACACTACTCACTAATCCAGCGAGGCCTTAGGAGACCTGTTGATGCCTAATATCGGGCTTTAAATGATCAACAAATTTTCAATTGGAATAGATGTAACCAATGGCAACGCCCACAAAAGGGTTTCAAGAGAGAAGCAGTATCTCGAGAGTCATTGTATCGCAAATAGAACGAATAAATGAAAGCTGAAGATGGCAGGTCGAAATAGTCGGACTAGAGACAGTTATTTCCGAGGAATGCTACTTTCCTGAGTATGTTGTCAAAAGCAGACACCAAGAGGATATTTTCTCTCCCCTAACTCCGCCCCCCAAAAAAGGGAATAAATATTAAATAAACTCAGGAGCTGATCCCATCGGCAAAAAGCGCTAACTCCCATAAATAGAGTGAAAGACAATCTCCCTCGTGCAACCCATATTTCCTGCACAATAATTGGAAAATAGAGAAACGATGTCCATAGATTCTTAATTATGGCTGCTACGTACTCAAAAATATGTTAGTTTTCATACACGCTCTGATGAGAGAAGACTAGGACCCTTTAGTAGGAAAATCATTCTGTGAAATTTTTGGGATTATTATATGCTTTTTATTCATATGTGCTTTCACTTAAAAATATCAGAAAAAATTAGGATTCAGAACTGATAATTACACCAATGTATGTTTATGTACAAGAATGAGCACATACAGCAGCAAATTTTTAGTGAATTTGTACCATAAAAAATTCACGTAGCTTCGATGGAAATAAATGGACAGACCACGCCGCGCTGGCCATGAAGCTATCGAGAGTGTGCACAGGTCGTCCAATTGTAACGAGGGCATAGGTAGGCCATGTATTATTTTTAGTTACTAGAACGTGTTCTTTAGCTCCGAAGAATCAGTCAAACGGTCACTTTATCTCCATGGATCCGAAGAGCCCAAAATCACAAGCCTTGGAGCACGCCACTCACAAAGCTGTTGCAGAGGTTGTAAGAAGCTTTCATTTCGAAGAACATTAATGCCGTCAATAGTATACCCGAATTGTGTTGAGCTCAGGAGTCTAAATCCTTCATTTTTTAGACGTGCTAGTGTATAACTTCTTTCACGGCTTCCTGGCGAGGCACAGAAATCCTCGAAAATATTAAAAATAAAAAACTGTTTTCACATATCGCTACAAGTAGAACTGGGGTTCGTTCCCATTAATTTCAATACATTTACTATGAATAATTTTAAGCCTTAGACGAATTAAGCAACTCATATTTAATCAAATTACAAATGCTGGACGGCGCACTAATATCACTCAATTCATTGCTGATTAGAAAGAGGATTAAACAAAAGAAATTACTCATGACTCACCTCAATAACTGAACTGCGGAATTTAGAAAGAATAACATTCAAGTTGCCTTTAGAACGAGGCTTCCCAAAAATGAACAAGCTTCTCCCTCTCCCACCTTAGCGACAAGGGAAGATTCAAAGTGACTGTCAGGAGGCGGAGATCATACCCAAGTATGGTGATCAAATTCACGAATAAATTGTACACGAAATATCGAAAAGATTTGACCGACAGCAATGATATTTCTAACGTACTCTCAATTTCTCATTGATACAAATCAAATGAAAAAGCCCAGCTTTAATATTACGAGAAAACAACTAAAATAGAGACCATAGCAAACCATTACAATTTTTTTACATGTATCGATAGCCGATCAATAATTTTTGGACACTACAGACTCGTTGGAGTCGGCTGACGTGAATAGCTCAATATCTATTTGCATTCATTAGAATATCACAGAACATACAATGATGAAACGGCTATTAATGGAAGCTAGAAGGAAAGCAGAACCTCAAAGAACAAAGGCAATTCAAGTTTAAATTGTAAGTTTCTGAATCGCGTGAAAAAACAGTTCCGGAAGCGAGATCATCGTAAAATTTAGGCCTCGAAAAATAAAACGCACAAGGCAGTACGGCCATTCGACAACTTGTCCCCAATTGACGCTATCATGCCAACTATCAGCTCAAACTAACACGTTCAATGCATATTTATAGCGCTATCAATGGTATTTAACAACGAAAACTGAAGTGCGAAGTGGTTGACTTCTTTTACCGCTGGCGAAAATTTGAAAGCACCTTCTGTGACGTAAATTCAAATTGTCGTACACGATTCTTTAGGAGCAGTCAGGCAGCAGTTTACACCAATTTGGGAGGAGGCTCAGTAACGTAAAGAGTCTTGGTGTTGTTCAACTTCGGGACCATAAAAGCTCTGGTGATGTAGTTGAGTTCTTCTAGGGCGACCAAAGCGTGGGTGCGCGTCACTTCATCCTTGTCTTGAGAAGCAACGAACTTGAGGCATCTGTACAGGTCCTTGAGTACGTCTTTCAAAACACAGATCGTGTCCATTCCTAGACCCTTGAGCAGAAGCGTCACCAAGAGCAAGGCTGCTCTGCGAGGTTCTACGTCTTTGTCACACTTCATGACACACACCGCGACGCTGAGGACCTCAACCCTCTCAGGGCCCATGCACAGACCCAACTCCTTGCACAACTCTCCCAGGCTAGAGAGGCATGCGGCCCTCACCATGGCATCCTGATCCCTAACACCGCCTATCAACGAGTTCAGAAAATGTTGCTTGTACGCAACGGAGGCTGTGGATAGTCGCCGGGCAGCTCTCGTAGCAACTTCGGTCATTTTGACTCGGTCAACGGCGCTTCGATTACTCGATATCTCACCGCAAATCACTGGTACAATTTGATCAGGGAAAGCATCACAGAGAACGGAAAGACCTTCGACTGCAGCAAGGTACACGTAAGAGTCCTCGTGCTTGACATTGTGTTCAAAAAGGGCTAACAATTTCTTCTCGTTAGCTTTTGCCTTCGCATCGCCAACCTCGATGAGTTTGGAAAGAGAAATTAAAGCGTGGCCGCAAATTGGAACTATAGGAGAATAGACATCCTCCATGGCACTTTCATAATCATGTTTTAGAGTCGTCTTTTTGGTATTAACTGACATGAAAGGAGTGGAAGATGAAGAAGGTACTAGAGACAGAGACGAGCAGGACTCGTCCACCGTGGCATTAGGATTATAAACACTCTTCAATCTGTCGTCTAAAACCTCATCCTCTTCAATATCATCCTCAGATTGCTCGTAAGTTACATTTAAAGTCGTACTTTTAACTTCCCGTTTGCATCTCTTCACAGACGAATGATCATCATTTGTTTTATCTTCTTTGCTAGATATTTCCTTGATAAGAGTAGCTTCTTTTGTGGTCATCTTGACGGCCGCGCTCGCGTTACGCAGGAGTCTCTCCTTTGCTTCTCTAGCCCTGCGCTGGTTCAGAGGCTGCGTGGCGACGCCGCGGGTAGTGATGGCGCTCTCGACTTGCTGAATGAACTCTCGCACAGCCTCTTCGTTACGCGTACCTCTCAGCTTCTTCAACACAGGCAGTAGGTTCTGAAGATTTCGCCAGTCAGAGTTCGACAGTACCTCTACTTGCTTCGGGTTACACACGAAGTGACACAGCATCAAAATGACGTGTAGAAGAACGGAGGCCTGAAAATAAAAAAAGATGTCCTGAAATTAGAAATTGAGCTACATGATGACCTGTTAAGGCTTTAGTCGACATGTATAGGGCAGCAGCCAAACGACAAAAAATATCAATTCGAATGAGATTACATCAACCACTAAATAAACAAAAAAAGTTTAATATTCGTTAGTAACACAAAGCAAACGAGAAACCACTGCGAATTTCATGAAGCGACGTAATGACTAAAAAAAACAATAGATCATTGGTTCCACAATTTTTTGCCACATTGTACACATGAATTTAATTTTGCAGTAAATACAGGGTACGGTAAGGTAATTTGCCGGTTTACATTAGCCACCAAACAACAATTCGTGCTCGAACGAGAGTGAAAGTAATCTCACTCAAAAGGCTGGTTCTTAAAGATTTATTTCCGAAGAGTTAGGAACCGTTACACGTCGGTGGACGGAAAAACGCTCGTTCGCCCTAAAAGTCTGCTCCTCTAATGACCGACCCATGATCTCCACTCAGCGGTCGTTTCGCATTCGCTTTAATCTTGCTCTCGCAGGCCCCGTTCCCCGCCGGCAAACGATTATTTCTCGAGTGAACACATTTCGGAGAAATAGAAAGGTTCACGTTGCATAGGAGAGCAACTGTCAGATCACTTTGAACCAACTCAGCCTAATAAAAGCCATACAATATCTGGTATTCGGATTGCTGTGCTTGAGAGAATGGACAAAAACGTCACAAAATTGAGTATTGCAGCGTACTGACAGTGGACAGGCACTTGAGCGATACGTTTAAATGCAGGACAAATTTTTAATTCATTTCTTTACAGCAAAAATGTGAATTATATTAAAATTCAAAGTACTTTTACTTTTACTGACCTTCCGAATCTGCCAATTTTCTTACCGAACCCTGTAGGTAATCAACAAAACGTGATTCCTAGCTCTTTCAAATAGAAAGTCCTATCACAAGAACCAAGCTTACGCTTCGTCTGGAAAAATTTCAAATTTATACGTTGAAAACCTCTCAGGTGATAAGATGCAGGGGTCGTCTCCATAATTAGGCTCCCACAAGAGCTGATACTAACAGGTCACAACAAAAAAATATTAATTAAAGTGCATGGAATCTGAAGAAGCATTCACTACTAAGGCAATATTTCTAAGGACGCAGTCTAGAAGGCTCCACAGGGTTATTTTCAGCAGGTACCAAACAGCTTCAAGTTTTGTAAACATCCATGTAGCAGTGAAACACTTGGATAGATTCTTAACTGTAACTAATGATCAATAAAAACTCCAGGAACACATACAAAATTTCATCAAATCTGAAATGGGTGCCAAATCACGACTGGCACAATAAGTTATAATGACTCGAGGTCTTTAAAATGACTGGCACTAGAAGTTACCTGTAAGGACTCGAGGTCCTCAACATGACTGGCACAAGACGTTACCTGCAAGGACTCGAGGTCTTCATCACAAGGTTCAGCTGAGGCTCTCAGCAGTGACAAGATCATAGGCACGGCGTCAGACACGCTCCCGAAGACGGCCGTGAGCAGCGTGGCCTCCTCTACGAGGCGCCCGTACAGCTCGCTCACCAGCACCACCTTGCGTAGCTCCCACAACTCCTCGAGTATCTCGTCCTGCATGTACATGTTCGTAGTAAGACAAAGGTCATCATTCTCTTTTCACTAATATAAAAAAAAATTTCTTCGCTTTTCTTAAAGACTCCATACCTATATACTCCAGAGACCATTCACCTCGTTATGTGCATGTAGATTAAAAGTTGACGACTCTTGTCGAATTCGACAGTCACAATCCAGACAACCCAACACACGTATTGAAGATCTATGTGAATCTGTTTGTTTATGGCTAATTTTAACCGTTCATCAAGATCAGATTCTGAATGCCGAGCAACATATTAGAGTAAATTAGCTTGCAATATTGGACAAAGAGCAAGCCATCTTTCCGCCCCTTCCCCCCCGAAGGTAGCAAGAAAGTCGCGGAAGAAGCGTTAGATTATTCACGTAACCTTCTGGCCATACACTCAGGCCCCTTTTGGGTCACTCGAATAGTTTGGAAAATTTAAAGCTTTTCCAGTCTTGTGGTATCTGCGTCAAACGTCTTATCGACTTAAACGAGAGTGACAAAAACGGAAATGCGACATCATATACGAGTCTATCCATCCGCAGCAAGAAACGGATGTCTGGGGTAGACCACACCAGAGAGCAAAGCCTAAGCAAATACCTTTGGAAACCTTATGAGGTAAAATGCCTAGAATATACAAAAAATAATACACAACCCTCTCACCTCCACAGTTAACAGCCTACTGGGGCTCTTGACCTTGCTCGTTTTGCTGGTGAAGGCAAGGAACTTGGGCAGTTCACAGAAGAACTTGCGAACGACGGCACCATTCTTGAGCTGCTGTAGAATGATAGCAATGGCGTCTGCGACGCATTGGTCTTTCTTGAACCAGTCTTTGTGTTTCTTCGCCAGTGACACGTCCTCATCGAAGTCCTCGTGTAGGATGTCCACACCGCCGTCAGGTCCTATGACCAGATGGACACCGTCCCGCACAGGGGGCGACTCATCGCTCTGACTCAAGCCTGACATCACCAGCAGCTTCTCGACGCATTTGCTGTTGCTCGTGTTGCTCAAGTATCTGCGTCAGTGCACAAAACAATTATGGAAAATCAAATGCACAACAGAGAATAGTACATGTAAATCATGAGCATCACGGTGAAGCAAGTTCACGCTTGAAAATAAAATTATTATCAAAAAGAGTCACTGATATAGAAATTCAATCGAAATTATTGATCCAGCTTACAGAGTTATGATTCACCAATCCGGTGACTAATTATGAAAATACATCATAATAATAAAACTTCAAATCTGATTCTGTATTGTATTATGTAAGTCCAGTCAATTACTCACGCATTTAAAAGATATTAGACGACAATCGGAGTATTGTATCACTACACATCACTCAACCCAGTAGCATTCTCATAACAGCCAAAGACTTCATTCAATCTGAAGCACGGGTTCCGACAACGAAGAATTTCAATATCTTTCGTCAACACAAAATACCATAAATCCTTTTTTTTATTCAGTGAATCCTAATATCATACATATAAAAATAATATGCACCTCTTGCTCCGTCACAAAACACAGAAAGGAATCCAAATTAACAGTAAAGTTCTTTTGGGAACCCCAACAGCCAGAAGACTGGACGACTATTTTTCTCCCGCTCCTGTAATTCAATTACAACAACTTTGCTTGCAGTCATCATCTCTCACAGAACACATACTAAGTATCATACCCTCCACAACAGTGACAAAATTTCTATAACAATAATTAAACAAGGAAAAACTGACAAATATATATCATTCAATTTTTAGTAAATTTTGCTGATCACTCAGAAACTATTTGGTAGTAGTTCATTTGCACCAAAAATGATGTTTCAAGGAAATATATTATGTAGTTACTCGATTGAGTGAACGGAACTTCAAGCAGTCATGGAGTAGCTACTCAACACCTAAATTAAAAAATGTTCTATTCCATTTTCACGCTTCATTTAAGTTATTCCAGCGCAAAAAATTCGAGGCACTCTACAGTCAATAAAAGGTCTATGGCTTTGTCCTCTGCTACCATCGTCTTTATGCGAACTTGTTATCAAATATAAAAAAAACGGACCCCATAGCAATTGGACAAGCTACTGGACTGGATTAACTTGTGCCATAGTGCTAGAGCTTCGAGTCCCAGTAAGAATGATTAGCCGCCCTTCGTAGTGAGGGTTCCTCTCACAGCAGTTAAGCGACCCACAAAAACGACATTCAGGTTAGCTTCTCCTGGATTGAGTATACATGCTCTTTTGGTGCATGTGCCTCCTATTTTTTATTAGTTTATCTACACATCCTTCTGTTGGCCGTTCTATCCATACCCAAGCATCATAAAAAGATGGCTACGTATTGGACCTGGTTCTATTAGAGTGCATTTCAACTGTGTTGCTCACATGCATACTCATTCATTCGTCTCTGACGCCACACATAAAATATATTACACGCCATTCAGCATTCGCTTCTCTCACTCCACACGTTTCCACATTGATTTTCTCCACTCTCGATCTTTAAATCCGCCACACTTAAAAACAGTCACTGTATAGTTGTTGAAAAAATTCCCTTCCTTCTAGTAACGACTCGCAAGCCTTCTTCCCACAGAAGATCAAAGTAGACGAGTATGTGACATGAGAAAAAGTCATTTCGCAGGTAACCTACGCAAACGAAATAACACGAGTCGAAGAATTAGGCAGCACGAGAACAAGCGAAGGTAAACGTGCAGCTTTGGTGCGCAAGTGATGGTCCGAACACTCACTTGACGATGCAGTCGACGGCGGGAGTGGCGGTGCGGCAGGGCTTGGGGATGGCAGCGACGGCAAACAAGGGGCACAGGGCGGGGGTGAGCACAGCCGAGCAGCCTTCACCACCCCCCGCACGCACGATGCAGCGCTCCAAGACCCTCACACAACGCTCCAGTCCAACACTGAAAAACATATAACGACTGAATAACAGAACACAAGCACGTGGTCATGGGCCTCGATCCGAACTGTACGTGTCAATGGCTTGCATTGGGTCAGTGCTTATGGGTTGGGGGACTTAATATGCTCATGGGTGCTTATGGGTTAGGCCTAGTAACGAGATGCCTATGGGTTGAGGCAGGGAAATACCAGCATCCGAGCCAGTGTCTCGCTTAAGAAGCAAGGATTGGGAATCACTGACAAGCGTGATGAAGAGAAGTAGCATTTTACGTGCCCTTGTTCACTAACTTTGGTATTACAAAATCCATCATTATTCCCCCAATTTGAATAATTTTTGTTTAGACTCATTAGAGCATTGATAACGTTCATTGCAACACACCTTTTTATGCTACATCCATTAGTATTTGCATGGCTAAAAACTTCCTGTAGCAGTAACTGTCATAGTCATTTCGAACAAAATTATTGTAATGCTAGCCTATAAAACATAATTAAAACAGTGTAAATACCTACACACCTATTAGTCACAAAAGAAGGAAAACCAAGCGATAGCAAAGAACGATTCATCAGTCAACTGCCAAGCGCAAAATTGAACAATTAAACATACCACTTTCAAACGAGAATGACCCTCGATTGTCACTGGGTTAAACTTATATTCACAAGCACAATAAATTGAAATTTAGTAAAATGAATTAACCATCCAAACGTAACGTTTACACGACCAGAACGTCCTTCTAAATTTAGAATCACATTGGTGACGGCGGTGCAGGTCAATTTCAACGGCAACGAAGCTCAAGAATTACACTATGTAAGAAAATTTTATCTTCGTCTTGTTCTTAGGTTCAAACCATAGCCTCCCATTTCTTTGTAACTAAAGGAAATAAAATAATTTTATAGGTAAAATTATGCTTTAGCGGTCAGGTAAACGAGTTTTCAAATTTGCCATTCTTCAATATAATAACAGCAGAAAAAATATTAAAAGTACAGCACAAAAACAAAGTTTCACTGGAATAATGGGCGTTGTCAATTGTTTCTCAATGAGAGAAAATATTACATAACACTTCAAGCAGAGAAACAAAAATTGTGTTACATAGTGTTACTTATTTTAAGGAATTATCACTACCGTCACTATTTCCTTCATGTGACCAGTTCATGAAACAAGAAGTTAAAAAATGGTGACGTACAGATGACGTAATAGCAGACCTCCTACAACAATCCATTCGCCTCCCTCCACATCAACTCACCCGCCTCTTCCTTCCTTAATTAAGCAACAACTCGCCAGCCTCCTTCCTCCCCAAGCAACAACTCGCCAGCCTCCTTCCTCCCCAAAAACCACTCACCTGCTTCCTCCTTCCTCCCCAAAAACCACTCACCTGCTTCCTCCTTCCTCCCCACAAACCACTCACCCGCCTCCCTCCCACAAGGATGAGACGCCAGCACGGAACATGAGACCCTTCTGGTCCCGCTTGTGCAGACCCTCCTCCTGCTGCTCGCCCTCACTGTCACTCGTGCCCGTGACGGACGCGCTGGAGTCATCACGCACGTGCACGGAAGACGACCTGCTGCAGCTAGTCGCGAGGCTGGCAGAATCTGCGGCGACGCTGCTCCCACTGGCGGACGAGACACCGCTGCTGTCAGCCGTGTTGCAGACGTTACAGCTAGTGTCGGCCTCACAGCTTCTATAACAAGGGTTCAAGTGGCTTGCAATAGGAATTTCACCGTTGCTGAAAGAATTACTTGGGAGAGCATTCAAATTCGACTCGTTCATATTGACGTTTGCGTCAGAAGGTGGAGCTGCCTTCAAAATTGGTCGAGAATTCACAAGATCGGAGGGATCAGAATTCATTTGCTCACTTGTCGTACATCCAGCACCGTTGTGAGGAGTGGCAGAACAGTTCGAGTTGAGATTGTCAGTGGTATCACGACTACTGGACGCACCTAACTTGCTGGAATTGGAGAGATCAATTTCGTCCTGACTAGTGCTGCTAAGAGCGGAGTCCTGACCGCTGTCAGACGCTAAAGAGGAGGTTGGCGGCTTGTTTACAGTTGTGAGCTCCATGAGGGGGTGCAGCAGGAGCTTAGCCACGTGCTCCAGCGTGAGGGAAGGGGACCGCTGCATCAGCTGCGATAGGATCATGCTCATCACCCGTACCATGTTCTCTTCTATGTCTTTGTATCTCTTGCTGGCTAGTATTCTTGCAACCTGATACACGGGGAAAGAATTGTAAATAAATAAACGCACATATAAAGCACAAAATTATCGAGTATAAAGCACCATGACCTGAATAGACCCATGTTTCCTATTTTGCTTGGAACCATCTTTGAGGCTCCACGACGCCTAGAAGTCAAACTAGAAAATGTTATCTCGATGATCAACATCTCAAACCTTGGTATTGGTAAGCCTTTTTCTCATTGGAACGAATTTTTCACAGATTTCTTGTTGAAATTTTATACCGATTAGTTAGTTTGACTTACGGTAATTCTTTGAGATATACTGCATGACATTTTTGTGCATTCAATATACATCAAACTTTATGGATTACGGGTTCACCAATACGGTTGTTGCAGTGTATTCCCTGGTCTCATCACCTGGGGCCCGATGATCCTGTAGAAGGCGTCCACATCCTGCACTCTGGCCCTGGCGACCAGCGAGGCCACGGCCTCACACAGGCGCCAGTCGTCCCCGTCTGTGATGTCCAACCCCGCCCTCACCACGAGGCCCACGCCGTCCTGCTTCTCCCGCAGCAGGTAACGCCGCACCGACATCGCCGTGCACACTTTCAGCAGCCACTCGGACTTCTGCGGGACCAAACCACCGTCACAGCCTCCAATTGAATGCACTTTCAACGTTAACAATCGTTGGAAAACAGGAACTTTTACTGCCGAGAAGAATTACCAAGCCAAGCACCTTAGAGCCAGCGACAAGCTTTAAGAGTTTGGGATGCTCCACAAAACCTAAAATTATTCAAGATTAAGACTTTGGAAACGTAAATGGAATAACAAAAATTAAAGCGGTTAGCAACGCATCTTTTTAAAATAAATGAATGTTAAAATCAAGGCTTTTGAGTTACACAAAACTTATCTTCACCAGACTTCTTTAAGACACAGCGTGATTGTCACCATCATGTGATATAGTGAAGAAACAAGTAACTCGTTCTGAAAGCATTATTTGCTATTAAGGCAAGAACAAATAAATTTATCTATCTGACAACTTAACTGACGGCAGAACTATGTTCAACGAGCGTTCTCTGTGATTCAAAATGAAGATATTTGAACAGCGATCGACACAGCAATTGGAATAATGAGAAATTAAGAAGCCAATCTAACTGACAAGTAGACAACATGCGTTACACCCTACAGAAAAAATCTATTTCAACTGACAATTCTCAGAGGTTTTTCGACACGTTCAATAGCAAAACATGTAAATTATTTGGTACGTTATGAACACTTATTTAACCCATTGTACATTTCTTTGTCCACAATAAGACGGACACAACGATAAATATCTTGGAAATGAATCACGTTGTCTCGGATTGCAGTCAACTTTTTCACGCATGAATCATTAAGTAGATGATAGAGTATTTAATTTTGATATGCCATTTTCCTCTCAGTGCCCTGCTGATAACCACGTAAAGCATATCAAATTGAATAATTAACTGGCTAGTTTAAAGCTCCCTGGCCACATCAAAGGCGATCTCAAGAGAGCGAAAAGACGGGATCATTTAGTATGAACTAAAAAAAATAACGTGGAATCTAAGCACAGGTGTGTTCCCACAAAAAATTCCCTGTGCATAGAAACAGCAAGTTAAGAGAGAAGAGGAAAAAATTAAAGAACGATCAGCGAAGAAGGCACGAAAATAGACCGAAGCAAAGTGGGTGCGAAATATAGAAATCCTAAGGGCCTACCTATAGCTGAGGTAACCTATTAAGTATATCAGGATATATATTCGGAAAACACAACTTTGAAAAGCTTAAAAAGGGCTTCAAAATTCATGTACATTGGTCTATATTCGTCCTGAAAAAGTCGAAAAGCTATAGGATATCCATATTAGATTCCACTAATATGCAGTGTGACTACGATGAGCAAGCCAACCTACAACATACAAATTAATCGTACCCTTGAAGCTAAGGATGACAAAAAGCACAATAACTACGAAGCTCGGCATCGACGTCCAGTCAAACTCAAGCCACTTTTTTTCCTGTACCTGATACTTTTTTCAAATTATGTGGTGTGTGACTTTTCTCATTAATATTTCTGAATGAATTAATTTACTCAATTTTCATTTGGGACACATAGCTCATGATTTTCATCCTTCGTCAGACTTTTCCTGAATAGATTAGGAAAATCAAGGTTCAACTGTGAATACTTGAAAAAACTGCGGGTGAGCACCCACCTGAGCGGTGGCAGCGATGCCCCTCAGCAGGAGGAAGTGTCGCAGAGACACGGTAGGCTCCACACTCGCGATGGCGGACTCCAGTTGCAGTCGGAAGTGTCCACAGTCGTCCGCCGGGAAATCTAAACATGACCATATATCCGGTACTTGAGACCGACACCAACAAAGAATGAGGTTAGTAAAGCAACACCAGACCCCCAAATCATGGTCACATGTAAAACGAACACGAGATATGAACTCTTTGAACAATGTGATTGAAAATTAGGGTATTGTAATCAGGAATATATTTTTAAGCAAGAACTCCTCATGCAAAAATGAAACGTCAATGAATCTTATCAGTGAAAATGCGAATCTTTTCAGTGAAAATGTGAATTTTTTCAGTGAAAAGGTGAATTTTTTCAGTGAAAAGGTGAATTTTTTCAGTGAAAATGTGAATTTTTTCAGTGAAAATGAACAGGAAAATCGTTTACTCTAAACCAGTGGTCTCCAAACTACGGTCCACGGGCCAAATCCAGCCCGCCAGTGTTATAAATCTGGCCCGCTCTAGCTAAATGCTTATTGATGTTGTTCTTGCTGTGATAAGCGTATGCTGGCTCAAGGGGTGTACTCGGCGACTACTTTAAAACCTATATATAATGGCAGGGAAATTAAAACGGTTTTCTCCCTTGGAACTTACAGGAGTAATCAGTATGGCCCTAAGGCTGGAAAGTTTGGAGACCACTGTTCTAAATGATACTTCAACACGAGAACACGAATTCAACCTCACTCGATGAACCACATTCGAGAACGAGGGTGAAAATTTCACTGTTCCCTTTACCACGTTTTACTGATTCATTGTTTTCAGCTGATAATGAACGAATGCTCGAAACATTCTATTTTTTTACGAGCCTATTGTCTCGAAAATATATTTTACCATCAAAAATGTTCTATACAGTTTTCCTAGTTCTCTCTTTTTACTGAAAATTAAGAAATTTCTAAATGGTTGCCTAGAACTTCTGAGTTTTGAGTGGACTGATCATAAAAATAAAATTACCAAATTTATAAGCAGTTTCTTAAAATTTGAGACATACTCGAGAACCTTCAACAATATAAACGCAAACCTTAAGTTATGGTACTTCTGTTCTGAATTTCCGACTTGAGGCAGCACCAATTCGTGAGCTCACACTGTTACTCTGAATAGTGGCTACCACAAGTGGTTTACTTCACTGAACAGCTGCCATACGCTGCTGTGAGCTCTCCACAGTTTACACGGTAACCGTATTATATTGAATTATTAGTTTGTTTCAAGCTCCCTACCCACATGAAAGGTGATCCAAAAAGAGCTCAAAGAAGGGACCATCCAGCATGGACTTTAGAAAACATGCAATCTATGCACAGGTGTGCTCCCACACAGGACTCCCTGTGCAAAGAAACAGCAAATTGAGAAGAAAGAGGAAAGAAAGAAAACGAATGATCAGGAAAGAAGGCACACAAATGGAAAGAATCAAACTGAGCACGGCACGAAAGAAGTCCCAAAGGCATAACTAAAGCCAAAGTAACACGTTAAGCGCATTTTTTAATTTGACCAATATGCGGCTCGTACAATATCTTTGCACTTGTCAATACTAGTTCACGATGGGCGTACCATTATTAGTACACGATACAGGTTAGAACAGCCATGTTCCATATGAGGCACATGATCTTCTGGAAGCGTTCAGGGAAATGACGCGTAGGGACCATCGCTAGAGTGGTGAGGATGTGTGATCAGAGCCACTCATGATTTTTGGAGTAAGGGAAAAGTGTCTGTGACCTTAAGCCCACATACATTTGAGTTCAATTACTTGTCACTTTATACATCATTAAGATACACAAATACGAGCATACGTAACTGGTTCTCGATAATTGATACAACTTATTACCTTTGTTTTAAGCAGTCGACACTATTCACCAACACGATTTTGAGCAGAAAACACAATTCACTAACACCATTTTGAGCAGAAAACAATATTCACTAACACCATTTTGAACAGAAAACACTATTCACTAACACCATTTTGAGCAGAAAACACTACTCACTAACACCATTTTGAGCAGAAAACACTATTCACTAACACCATTTTGAGCAAAAAACACTACTCACTAACACCATTTTGAGCAGAAAACACTATTCACTAACACCATTTTGAGCAGAAAGCACTACTCACTAACACTAGAATAGAACAGAAAATGAGCCAAGTCAGGTCGCTACTGAAGAATGGACCTCTCCGCTCACAGAATGGACGACTCTCTATTGTGTCAAGTACACAAAACTAATTGCATTCATTAAAACTTGTTCTTTAGATTGGAGAACCATTCTTTAGATTGGAGAAACATTGTATAAACAGTCGTTCATATTGTATGCAATTGTGTTCATAATCACCCGAGTTTTGAACGAAACAATAAGAATCAAAGACCGCGATATTATTTTCACTACCGTAAGGCTGGACACTACAGGGTTATAGCGAGCCCTCAGCCAGGGGCCGGGCGAACCAGCAACGCACCTCGGGCATGCGCAGGAGCGAAGCACAGCTGCAGGGAGGCCGTCAGCACCTCCCCCATCAAGTGGGTGCGGACACCGATGCCGTAATAAGGGTGCTGGAATCGTATGTAAATGTAATAAACAAATGGAGAAATTTGACAACTTCTTTTAAAAATTAGTAAGTGCAGGTATGATGGTTATACAGGGTGTTCATATAAGGATGAATACATAAATTTAAATATTAATATTATAGACATATATCTATGACACTGTTTAACCAGCAAACAGTTCAACTATTTCTAGAGACACTGTATTTGTAGAGTTTAGCACCAAAGCGCAGAAAACAAGGCTCTCACCTTATAAACAGATATGATGATAGCCATGCAGCTCTTGAGGAGGTGATGTCGCTGCTGCGACGGCACTTCCACAACACGCGCCCCGATGAAGGCTTTCTTCTTGAGTAGGGCCATCTTGGGGTAGAGGCGGGCCTCCTCGTCCAGGCACGCCAGCACGGCCGTGTGCAGCACCACACGGGCTGCTAACTCTGCAGCCTGAAACCCAACGCACAGATGATATAGTCATCGTAGTCATTTCTGTGGATTTTTGCAAAAATAAGATCATAAATCCACAGGGATTACTAGGTGTGATTTATGCCTCAACAACTATTGATGTTTAAATTGCACTATGTTAGTACTTGATTGAAGTTTATGGTGCTCCGATCTTGAATGGATTATATATAAATTCATAAAAGATTGTGACAATTTTCCAAGCGAAACCAACCCTTGAGAAAGTCAGTTTTAGAAGACGAATTACTCTACTACTCTCTCCTTGTAGAGTTCACCAGCACCCCTCTAAATTTCCATTTCAACAGCAACCAACACTTACTTTTGAATGCTGCTCATTTGTGAAAATTCAAAACTTTTTTCTCGATTTACAAATACAGATTATTCATCCAAAATCGTTGGAAAGAAACTAGTTCTTAGTGGTATCACTGATAGCAAATAATTATTGCCACATTCTCAATACAGACCAAAATGTTTATCAGTAAACTCCATCTCCAAATAATTTAGCTGTGTCCTTAAAAGTCAATATCTCAGGGTTTCTTAACCTGGAAAGTGAACTTAATCAGCATAAACTTGACCTTGAAATGCACGAGCCTCACCTTGAAATGCACGAGCCTCACCTTGAAATGCACGAGCCTCACCTTGTGCTGCTTGACACTAACGGTAGTACCCCTAATGGCATCCTCAGACGAGGCAGCTCTGAGGCTGTCGGGGCAGGAGTCGGTGTGGTGCAGCAGCTGCTGCAGCAGGGCCGCAGCCACACAGCCACACTCAATGCTGCATCAAGTGACACGAGAGCTTTACTTCTGTGTATGAGCACATTGCACATTTTGCACACTTACACAAAAAACATAATCTACACTTGGAATTGAAGAAATAGGAACCCTGTCAGTTTCTTTGCAGTTGCAATAATATCTTCAATGCAGGCCAAAGCATTGGAGCTTGGGCCTCTCTCTGCACCTCAGAAAATGAGTAATATGACTTTTTACAATGGCAATGAAATAGTAAGACAAAATTATGGAATTAATTGTTATACACATAGATCACAGGTGAAACAGAAATCCTCATACTTGCAATAGAGCAATTGTTGCAGCAAGGCAACTTTGAACACCGCAATAGAACACTACCAAGACACATACAACAACAATTGAACTTCTCAGCTACTAGCATGGCATACTGACAGATACCTAACAAATACAATAAACAAAACCTACAGGTCTGAATACATATTCCATTAGCCAGAATATTGGGTACAAAAAGGTTAGAATAGTTATTTACATCTGGACTATTCACATCAATGGATAATTTCTCCCTGCAATGAATTTGTTAATCAGAGCTACAACTGGTCATACGTGCAAAAAATATGCATGAAGTTTGCTAAAATCTTTCTATTTATTGAACAAAAAACAGACTTAAATGAAATTTATAGGAAAACAATTTATGTCCATTTTCTCCTACTATGAAACACACCACCAGGAAATGTGCCTCAAATGCCACATACTCATGCTAGCTCTCACAACTGAATGAAAAATTATTGTAGGCATTTTCATTCATGAAAGTACCCAACAAAAGTAACTGATGGAAGTTCACCATTAACTTGGAGCTCTAAACAAAGGTTTTTACTGTCAAAAGAAAATACTTATTAAATTAATAAAAAATTATTCTACAAAAACTGAGAGAGACAAATAAATAGGGTGCCTAACTTGTTTTCTTTTAATTATCTAAAGCACTTTATCATGTAGGTAATTCATTTATGCATAAAATAAGCTGAAGATAATTTTACATGGGAACAAATTTAACTGTTTCACATAAGAGCACAGCTAATGACTTGGCATTTGTAGCTTGTGGCAGAAGAGCATCAAATCTATGCACCCTTGGAGTAAAGCTTGATGGAAAAACTTACATAGATTTTTCTTCATTATCCCCAATTGAAGCCATCATGCCCCTGACACTCTGCAACACCTGGGCTCCAACTGCAGCTTTGGTACAGCAGGTGCAGCAATCAGAGGGAGTTTTGGAGCAATGCGACACAGCAGCTCCAATGCCAAGAACTGAATAGGCTTTTTTCGTTGTAGATTCAACATGTTCTTTTCTTGTACTTGTTTCTGCTTCCCCTGTAAAGACAATTATCTGTCAAAATTCAAGGACAAAAAGCTACACAAATACAAGTATCAATTGAAAAGTAATTCTGAAAAAAATTGAACTTCAGCTCAATTAATACATATATACATTTTTGTTCCTTGAAATATTATGTGTAGTTCACTAATACCAAGGTAAAATATTTAACAAATTAACACTTTTATGTACAAAAAAAAAGCCAGAATGAAAAAGATAACTATGACTCTCCAGATGGATTCAATGTGGTGTAATGAAACAATACAAGTATCATGTAACCATGAAATTTGGTTTATTAAATATGCATAGCACTATTATTAGTTAGTCAGAAGCTTCCTACCCACATGGAATGCCATCTCAAGAGATCAAAGCACAGAAAGACAATTTAGTGTGGACTAAAGAGAATGGGAAATTATGCACATGGTATGATTTCATACAGGATGGTCATTCACATAGAAACAGCAAGATAAGAATAAAGAGCACGAAAAGATAAAGAAGAGATGGCTAAGATGGTGTAAAAATTAGACAAAAATGGACAAAAAATATACAAGTCCCAAAGTCATATCTATAACTGAAGTATAGCTGCCATCATTTTGCAATGAAAATTTACCGGTGTATTACTGAAGGAAATTCATTAATAAAGAAAATGAATATCTTTCTTGATCAATTTTGAGTGCAACTTTCATGATGGCTTCATAAGTACAAACAAGGTTCCCAGCACCCACAGTAAAGGATGGTCTTCAGCACTATCACCCTAAACATAGCAGCTAAAACATGAACTTGATTGAAAGCAAAGAGCAATGCCAGCCAGGGTCTTTATTTCAGCCTAGATATAATCCCTAATATCAGACATCACAAAAATATCCTTAGACTACTTGTCTATAAACTACCATGAAGATGAGAGTAGACAAAATTACCTTTAACTTCTAGTTGTCTGGCCTACATAGCAATTCGTCAGTAGTCAAGATGACTTCAGGGTGACAATAATTATGTTTAAAAACCTTAAACTTAATGAAACTTACCCAACTTGCTGATGATGCTCAAACTTTCAAAAATGATTGGCCTTATTGAACACATGACTTCAGAATTAATGGCTAGAGCTAGATTTAAAATATTATAATTCTAGTTGGGGAAAGTTGTAATGAAAGCGCCCTATATAAGAAACCATGGACAAAAGAGTCAATTGCGATGAAGACTAGAAACCTGAAGAGATATAATTATTGAAAATTAAACAGTGGGACAAATATAGCAACCTTATTACACCTATTTTTAGTTGAAATGCAGGGCATCTACACTGAATACTGATCATTTTGCTGAAAGTCTAAACTTTAATAATAAGACATTATTGTAGAGGCCAATAAGTAGATACGCTTCATTAAAGCATCAACTGAAGGGTGACAACACTGTTGATCTAAGTTACCTTGTTGGTGAGTCGGAATATCACACATGGTGGGTTGTGCCATGCTTTACCATCAACATGAATTTGCAAAACCACTTTCACAATGATCCTGCTAATTTTTTGTTTTATTATATGTAAGCATAAAGCCGCAGCTAATATTTTGTACTAAGCTAAATGTAGCCTTATTGCCAATTTATTCCATTATTTAATTATATTATCTTATTTAACTTAATCAGTAAAGAGTTAAACTAAAAAAAAAGTTTAAATTGCAATTACACCATTTCATGACTAGTAGGCTAGAAAACAATGGAATAAGAAAGAAAGAACTAAGAAATAAGAATAAAAATAATGAAACAAAGAAGTATTACTAAGGCCATTTTAACCAACACAGTAATCCTTTGTTTGTCACAGATGTTACATTTTGAGACTACTTATGATGGTGAAAATCTGCAAAGCAGCAGCACCATGTATTTTGACTTCTACAAACTTTAAAACCTACCCTTTATTGATAACAGTAAGCAACTGTGAAGCTATATCAGTGCTCTATGTGAGTTTACTATGAGTAGCCTATATGTACTTGCCAGCTTTAATCAAAAAGCCAATCAGAGCCTAAGATAAGGAACACAATGCTGTGTTCTACTCATCAGCCAAAAGTATCCAGTGTACAATCCCGCATAGGTGCAGCCCTTCATGTTTGGTAAAAAGCAGATTTCTAAACAGCACATTCCATACTGTTATTTCATAAGGTGCAACACTGAGTTACATATTTATATTTAGCTTTTTAACCTATTTTTACCATTTTATTTTTCTTAAGACTAGAAAAAACTATCAATAAAATGATAAAAATACTGAAAACTTAAATTCTTCAACATATAGTAAACTCCCACAAAATACTTCAAAAATATGTGATATCAACAGTATACACACATGCTCATCATAAAAACCTTCAACACATAGAACTTGTAAGGTAAACTGCCATGTACAGTGATTACTGTATTTCTATAATAATCCTTTTATTTTAACTCAAGATTTGTTAAATTTAATCATGACTACATACTTTGTTATAATAAAATACACCAATACTAATCCTGCACAAATGATAAGCAACCTATAACTAAACAGTTATCTCATTTCACAACATGTCACAACTATAACTAAACAGTTCTCATTTCACAACATGACATTTAACTGGCTAAATTTTTCATCACTTGCATATTAAGCAGTTAATACTGACTAGTCTCTTTATGGATAATTCATTCTTACAGGCAGATATAGGTTAATACTAAAATGTAACACAATGCTAACTGAACTAAATTATTTCTTTTTTGATGAGGATACATCCCAAATAAAGCAGTTGAAAAACAAAGCTCTCCAGATCATTATTACTAAAGATTTCAAACTTGACAAGTATGTAGAAAAAGTATGAAAGTAAAATTATTAGTCTCATTGCAAGAGATTTTGCCTTCTTCAAGTCTAAAGACAATATATACTACTTCTCTATAAAGTACTTGTCCAACTACATTTGGAATATACTGTTATATTTTGGCCTCCTATCTTATGATGAGACATTAATAAACTGAATCAAATTTAGCATGAGCTGCAAAGCAACAAACATGATCCTACATCAGGAACCCAAGCTATGAACAGCACCTCTAATAGTTGAAACTCTTTTTGCTTGAATAAAGTGTGAGGAGAGCTAATTGCAACGTACAAATATTGTAATGGCTCTAACAATAGTAATGTTAGCCCAGAAGGGCTCTTTAAAATAACAAAAACATATGCATAAGATATAATGGCTATACACTGGTAAGAAATTCTATCAGTCATTCCCAAATCCTGAATTTTGTTTTCACTTAAATTGTTTAAATCTGGAACTAAATAATGGAAAACATAGGCATCTCTGGCTTCCTGCTGGAACTGTGAAAACATTCAATAATCATCTAAACTCTAGATAAATATTAGATAAATAATCTCTTCACACTTTAAAAAGCTAATGTTTACTTTAATGTAGCTAACTGCAAGGAGCATCCAATAAATCACAGAGCCTTTGTTACAGTGTCATTGGATGAGAATTTTTTAATGTCAAAAAACTATTTTAAAAAGGTTTCAAAGTATAGAAAAAGTTATATTCAAATATATTCTAACAGTTCTCAAACTAATACAATGTAATGATGCAAACTCTAGGAAAACTTGGGTTATATTTTGACATAATTGAATACCGGTAATATCATGTTATATCAAATTAACAAAACAAATAAATTCTAATCCAACCTTAACATAACCAGAAAAAAAACACAAAAACAGGACACAGATTATACACAAATTACTTTATCTAGGTCATATACCTGTTGAAAATAGATTTTCAACTTTCAGAAAAAATCTGATTCAATTACATCAAAATCAAGGCTGTATCACAAATAGGATGCCCAGAGATGTTCAAGACAGAGTATATATATATATATATATATATAATATATTAATACTTTAAATTACTGTTTTGAGAACACTATTTGAAAATTACAGACATAAAAAAGATTTAGTAAACGAGGCAATCTTAGAATAGCAAAATGTCTATTATCACATGCTATGACAAAAGCTCTGATGCCTCCGCTTAAAAATGTATGACTCTTGAATGTTTCATTTCTGAATGCTTAAAAATATTTTTTTTTTTCTTTCATGCAGGGGTAGAGGAGCTAATGGCAGTGAAGGTAATTAGGTTAATGTTTATTTCAAATTAGCATTGTGTACAAGGCATTTTATTCATTACAGAGCCTTTATGTTAGTATTATTTGAAAAGTGCTTTTTGAGTAGCAGGAACTAATTTTTGCAAGGTTTCAAAGCATAAGAAAAAATTTATGGCAAGATATTTGAAATATTCATAGAAAGCAAATATAATTGCACCAAGTCTATAACAACTAGGGCCACATTTTTATAAGTTTAATTATTCAAAATTTGATATTTCTTTGCATCACATTATAAATACAAATCTATCCTATCCAGACCAACCACTATCATAGTCAAAAAGCAGCCCAATAATGTTAGACAATGTACAATATACTCATTTTTAAGCATGTTTTCCTCATGTTCAGCTTTCAAAAATGTACTACCACAGCTTGGAAAGGAAAATCCTATCAAATGATACTAAAATGAATGCTATATAATGAATAGAATGCCTTGTACAAGATGTACACTTAAAGTAAATATTACCTGGGAATAATAAAATACAGTCCAGCCCTTGAACCCTCAATTCCACATCTATTCAGCTGACTGTGTGTGATTGGTTTCTGATGGTGTGGGATTTAGGCAAAAGCCCAAACATGAGTCACTTGGCTCTTTTTGTAAACATATTCTATTCTTAATCATACAATTCTAAAACAAAAATGTATCAAATAAATAACACACAGTCCAAGGTATAACTTAAGACTCAATAATTCTTGGTGTACAGAATGATTTTTAAACAACTGAGCCCATATATCTATGGAAATGACTACCAACACATAACTGCATAACTAAAAATCCCCAACAGCAAACCATTCTTCTTTCCCCTCCCTAGTTCATTAAGCCTTTTAAGACTAGGTTTAGTAATAGTGAATTTCAAAAAACTGTCAACAATTCTTAATATGACACTTTTTAGTGCCACTGACTCCTTTAACATGATTATTTCACTATTTTGAAAAGTTTTGACAAAGTTGACGTCACATGTGATTCAACTAACGCATAAAATCCCCTAAGCCCATTCAACAGGCCCCTAAAAGTTTAAAGATTTAACAAATACTACCTAAAACAAAGTTACTCAAAAAAATACGTACGGGGTAGAAATAATCACTAACTAGTCCAAAAACCATAATTCGCGACTGCGAGAGAACCTGAAAATACGGAGATAATCTAACCACACACATAGTCTGTATCTACATGACACAACTTGAAATAACAATAAGCACAGAAATACATGAAACTAATATTTCTTAGGATCCATAAAAACAATTACTTTGAATTGAATTATTTTGTAAATAAGTTAAACGAATTCCCGCAATTCACTGTCATGAATGCAGTTTAATGCTGGAAAAGCGGTCTCGTGTTTCGACCTCCAAGACAACTTTTTCTCTCATTCACCGAACGGTGTTCCGAAAAGCAAGTGGAACAATAGAATCGGGCGTGACGTCATATTTCTTGAGATACGTTAACATCAATACGATAAATCTTAAGCCTAGCTATTATTTCAGTATATTCAATAGATTTTATCCAAATATTTTATTATATTGCATAGCAAAATAGTATTGAAACAAATGTCAGACTTTTGTCAAATCGTTTCCTCGATTGAAAACTATCCAGTCGAATGATCGAACCTCTCGTTTAGAATAGTCGCCCAACGTGTTCTTGAAAATAGGATAACTCAGTTGTAGACTTTCATGTTACCTCTAAAGTTATAACTCACGTAATGTTTATTTGCAGCATTTTTGACCATTAATGTGATTTTCATTCACTTTCATTATCACTAATTTCTTTTTCAGCTAAAATTAGGATAAAATTCAAATAAGGAAAAAGAAAACGAGAAGAGAAACAAGAGAAACAAATTTAACTCCACAAGAATTAACATACATGTAAATAATTTCTTTTTAAAGTGCCTTATTATTACTAACAGGACACGTGACTGCAGTGGAAAACGTAGAACTTGAGCCCTTTCCCAAAGAAAGAACTCCGTGACTCCTTGTAAATCCAGCAGACACACGCTGTGGATAAACCGCAGTCCTCCTCATTTGAAGCAGAACACGTTATTCACTGTGCTGGAAAGATTACAATATCTCTACTGAAAGATGTACCAGGCATGAATACAGTACGTACGTGTGTCGCACAAAGTTTCAGCTGTTTGCATCAACTCTAAGCTAGTATGTTGATGAATTTTATAATTACGTGCAAATCGAGGACAAACAGTGTTACTCATGTTGAGAACTTACATGCAAAAGTACAACTCCATAGCATACCATCTGTGTTCAATTTTTTTCATATATGAAACAGTATGAATCCACGGAAGACGTGAGGTTCAACGTTGTGTCATTTTTCATTTATTCTGTAATCATCGATGAATTTTTTCACAGGGCGATTATTGTAGTTAACATGATGGGCAGCATTTTATCATTTCACTACGTTTTACTCGGTAAATTACTTTGACAAAAATGTTAGGGCAAAAACCACTCTGGAAAACATTATCACGTTCTACTTGTAAAATTCAAAACAGGACGTTTCGGGCCCTAGCCCATCAACAGCAAAATTATGAAAGAATAAAACAGGAATCTAAAAAAGTATTGAAACAAAAGTCAAATCATACAAAAGCGGCTAATAAAAAATGGTATCAAAAAATCGTAATCAAGTTAACTCACAATGAGAATGGGATGGGCGCTCTACATATTGTTAAGGTCCGGTTTTTAGTTATGCATAAAAAGGGACTCTAAAATTCTAAGATCAGTGGAGTTACTGGCTACACCTAAACCTAGCAATGAATGGTTACTATCTGAAATTTTAATGTTGCATTCGGAATCCGTNCGAGCTCTAGTTGTATGACTAATGCCAGCATGTTCCGCTTGTCTGACTTTGAATTTCAGCAGCAAACGAAAGAGCTTTTACGCAAGGACTCAATAACCCTGCTTCAAGAATTTTGGTTCAGTCCCGCTAAATATCAAAAGGAAAAAAACTTCATTCCATTCAAGCTGACGTGTTCATAGTATAACATAGTCGATTTAAAATGCCTTATAATTACAAACAGCGTATATGAGTGCAAAGAGGAACCTACAATTAAATTTTCCTTTTCCACAAAAAAGCACTTCATGACCATGTGTAAGCCAGCCTGTGCAAACGTCAGGGATTTCTTTAACGGAAGACAAGTGCGTTGCCTACACCTCACAGTGCCCGAGTGTGTGGTATGGGGCGCTAAATCTTTCTCCAAGCTTTAAACATAGGATTCAACGTTATACTATTATCTGCTTTTGCGGAGAGTGGCGTCTTTGGTCTTCCAAATAGTCACCTTACAATTCTTTTCCTTGCGTTTGTTTCACTTCTCCTTACAGAAATATTTGTTCGTGGCTTCATTGCAGAGCGGCTTCCCTTAATGGAAGCACCCTGCCGATATCAACTACGTATCACCAAGCCACACTCGCACGAGGCTCTTGACTCACATAAAGGTGAAGATATCACTGCGGTTTGTTGATGAAAACCTTACGTTTAGTAATTCAGTTACATTTAAATATAGATATTCCGGAGCACTGAAACGAGACTTTCCTGTAGGTTATTGTAGACATTTCCGAGCCGGGGTTGAGATGTTAACTCAAAAGATATACATACACGAAGATATTATGAAGTACCTCAGAAGACTTCATTCTAATTTAAAATAAGGATAAAAATAAAGGATTGAATTTTGGTCTACAAATATATTTTCTTGAGCTAAAAACTTAAGACATGCAAAAACTCCTTTAGTTGTGACGCTTGGCCCAGCCTAAACAGGACTCCCAAGAACGCTGCACCCGACAGGCACACCAGGATTGCAAAGTGCCTCATGCCAGACACACGATAACTGAAGAGATATGCGATAGTCTTGAAGGTTACAAGAGCATAGCAAAAAATAAATCCGCACACATGAGCTGCTCATTCAGAGTTATCAATCGCGTTTCCACAGTTAATGCAGAAAATTCAAGACACAGAAATTTGTTGAGAAAACTAAAATTGTTTTTATGATAAAGTTGCCAGTACGAATTGATATTTTTACAGCCTCCGCGACTGTCTCCGCGCAAGAAAACAACTCAATAGAAATTAAATGTCACAAGTACAAGAACATCTATCGAGGTACACAAATACAGTATTGCTGCTCTGATACAAACACAATACAAATACGAGCAAACCACCGCTATCACAGTTGCTCATTCTCCTCTGATTATGAGAAAAATGCAAGTTGCATCGAGTATAAAAGTAAAAAAACTATGGATATCAGAGATAGCTTTAAAAATACCTCAAATTCGAAGAATCCATACTAATTTAACTAGCGAATGTACACTTACATGCGAAATACCTTAACACAATCAAGAAACTTGTCTTCCAAAACATCGGAAACTGCCGGCAAATATGCTGCCATGACTTGAGGATAAGCATTCAATTATATGTGGCATTGATAAAATCACACAAAATCGAGCTCGCATATTAACCCTTTAAGCCCCGGTGTGATTCTTAAACTACATCTAAATTTAAATTTTGCATCAAATTACCATTATTTTAACGGCATCAAATTCGCCTGCTAACACCTGTTAACGAATGTGAGGGGTACAGCATATACTACTGCTAACCCATTCATGCTCTTTAATCCATTCAAACACGTTCAGAACAAAGAAAAACAGGAGAAAAGGTCGTGAGAATTAAAATTAAAGGCGTGATTGGGTCATTAATACACATGAGGCAGTGCGTTCGCCACAGCGATTTCCTGACTTGGTAACTTGCATCAGGAAGCAGGAACTTCACGATACGATCTGCCAGCTACTCTCACGGGAAATTGAGGGTGAATGAGTGAGAGGGGGAAAGAGGGGAAGGAGGAAAGCGAGAGGGAAAACTGGCAAGATAACTGGGAGGAGATACCGCGAGGAGGGAGGGCGAAATGAAAGGATAGAGTAAGGGAAGAAGAGGGAGGAGAGTGAGGGAAGAAGAGGGACAAAGCGAGGCGGGAAATACAAGACGTACTCAACCCTTTCCTCTCTGATGGACTCCATTGAGTGATATCGTTAGAAGGAGGCTAACTGAGTGCGCTCGCTTGAGATGGACCATGAGGCTGAATAAACATAACAAAAATCTCACATTCAACATTACTCTCAATGAGTGATGCAAAATATTATTCAACACGCAATAGAAACCAGCTGTACTTGAGCAAGGAAACAACATGACAACACTGAATGAAATAACGCTCGTATCAAATGTTATAGTATCTGCTACACCAAAACAAACACAGAAAATGTACTGGGTAAGCCCAAAATCTCAAGTTCAAGCGAAGCATTAATAAAATTTCGCGTAGAAAAACATTTAAAAGAGAATAACAATGTTTAACAAAATCTTTGCAACCGGGACAGGCCCATGAGAGGCAGCAAGAGCTTCCTTGCGCTTCGCAGACCAACAAACCTAGGGAACCCGGGAAGCACCATTGTATTGTAGCCTTAGCACAAAGTTGTAATTAAATAGAACAAAAGTACAAATCCCGTAAAATATACAGGATGGGTAATCAGTAAAGTAACCTCTTTAAAATAAGATGATTGAAAGTAGCAATGATACACTATAAAAGTTTAGAATCCCCCATTTCATTTTATATGATCCAGATCTTTTCACTATTTTGCAAAAATTTTAGAAGGGGGGAATTTTTTAGAAGGGGTACTTTACTTATTGCCCACCCTATACAATGCCATTTAGGATGTGGCCTATACGAGAATGTTTTGATATATGTAGGCCGCACTATTACCAACCGTAGATAACACAAAAAATGTATACATCGACTTTTAATATAAATATTATGATGCCGTTAACCACAAAACTGTTCAACTCGGATAAACAGAATGCATAGATAGATGAATAGACGTGATAGAATAATACATTATCCTAGATACATAAAATAAGTGTAGAATAATACGTCTGCACAAATGAGCTCGAGTCAAGTTATTCTGCTTCAAATTGAATATTTGAAAGTTTACTTGTACGTGGTTGAGAAAATTCGAGTTAAGTAAACGCGCAACTCGTCTTTGCCGAGGATGGAGTTTACGGAGGTGACAGGAAGCGAAAAAAAGGATTTCTGTCCTTCACAACGCACCGTGCAACACGGTTATTGAGTAACTAAATCATTAGCGCAATAGCAACGCACTGAACACACTCCGATTATTAGAGCTGCAAGAGCAAAAACTAATATAGCTGAGTTGCAGTCGTTCAACTCACAAATACTACTTACCAATATCGACAGGCATATGATAGATTGGATTACCTCTACGGGATTTAATTCAGTTTATGGAACCTACACAGTGATAAAAACTAGATAATAAGATGCTAGACAGCTGCTCCTCATTCGAATGAAATAGCAAATTTGAACAGCGTAATACTTGCTGCTTTACGTGAAAAACGATGAGCCATTAATAAGTTTAATTATAGAATAGTTGAAGCATTAAAACTGATTTTACATTAGAGTCGTACGATCAGTCACACAAAGGATATTTTACCCCGACCGATTAAAGACAATTCACAAAATTATTACCTCTAGTACAACTACAAACATACGGATAAATTAATAAAATAACAAAAATACTAGTAAAAAATAATAATAGCGATAGAAATAATAATATACAACGGTACTCTCCCCAGCTGGGGGCTAGCTCAGGTAAAATTAGATCATTTTGCAATGCAGAGTAACACTAGCACAGAGCCACGCATCCAAGCCGTGACCAGCCTTTATGCTTAAGCATCATGGACTGGCCGCTCTTGCTTGTTATCCGTAGCGTAACACAGATGCAGTCGGCCTCTTTTATGTCGTCAGACTTATAAAGAAAGTCCATGTGCGAAAAAAAGCCTAACCAAGGTGGCGTGCAGTATTTATTAATATACACGCGTTTCCAAATTATTCCAATATCCGTTGCCGCTCTCTTCGCCTTTCAAATCCGACACTCCACACTTCCAGAGGGCAAGGAAAAGCACCGAAATGTAAGCTCATCCCTTGGTGTTGAGGAAGGGCTTGACGTCGACGTATTCGTGACCGCTGGAGAAGTGGCGAGCGAGGTAAGTGAAGGAGGGCCGCTTGCTGGGCTCGAGGTCCCAGCAGCGCAACATGAGGCGGTACACGGCGTCGCTGCAGTGCTCCGGCTGCGGCAGTCGCTCGCCCTGCTCCAGGAGGTTGACCACCTGGGGAGGTAAAGCCCGAAATGATCCTGTACTGTGTATACAATTCATTCCAGAGCTACAGCAAGGATGACGTAATACAGAAGTGGAGGCAATAGCCTGGCCGTCATGAGAAAGAAATCGTTACGAAATTTTATTTAGATAATATGGGAGTAAATATATCTCAACTATATTTCGCTCAGTGGATCTATGAGTAGTAAAAGTGGAAGAAGCGTTTCAGAAACTCAGACTATCTCGCACCGAAAGAGAAGAAACCATTTAGTATGGACTTAGGAGAATGGGGAATCTATGCACAAGGTGTGTTCCCACACATGATCCCTTGCGCATAGAAACAAAGTTAAGAAGGAAGAGGAAGAAAAGACAAATAAGAAATAGCGAAGAAGGAATGAAAACGGAAAGAAGCAAAGTGGGCATTTTTAAATAGAAATAATTTCCGTGAGGACCCTAAGTCCTTGATATTTGATTTTACGTAAGATGGGAAAGGGCTTTACATAAGGAGTAATCATTTCCTGAAAAGACTTCTTTTTATTATTTTCTTGTTTTACTACCGCAGCCACTACAGGCGATCTCAGCAGTGAGGAAAGGAGAATCTACTCATCTTATACTGTCCAGCCAAACTAGAGTTTTCTTACAGCCTAGTTTTCGTACAAAATTACAAAATCCGCGGTATGACTGCACCGCTTCATTGGGTCAGCTTTCCCGGAGACTGAGTCGACAAATGAACTAGTCATCGACTAAGATGACTGGAGCCATCGATCGACTCCGTTTCGCAAAACGAAGGATCATTTTATTAGATACAGCTGGGGTGGATGGGGTGCGGGGGGGGTGCGGGAAGTTACTGTGCTTGTATGCTATGAAAACTAGACTGAAAAAAAGAAAGAGTTAAGAAAACGTCTGATTCTGCAGCAATATACACCAAAAACGACAATCCTGCTAATCAAAGAATAAATCGCCCTCGTATAACACTTTCACCATATTTCTAGGAGCGACATTTGAACTCTTTACTGTCTATACAGATTTGAAACACAAAGCTAGATGCAGCATTATGACAATAACAATTCGGTGAGTGAAGGTTTAGGAAAGGAGAATGACCTCAACACCAGGCAGCACCCCGTACGGCTGGTCCCCGAAGGTGTACATCTCCCAGAGCGTGACCCCGTAGCTCCACACGTCGCTGCTGTGCGTGAAGCGGCCGTAATTGACGCTCTCGGGGGCGTACCTGCGCAATACGTCATCGAAGATACAGGGTGTAAAATGAAAGTATAAGCGTTTGGTGAAGTGAAACCGAAAACGCTTCATGGGTAAGAGTTTAAAGCGTTTTGAGATATGATAGTATGAACGGTTTAATATGTGAATGAATGAATGAATGAACGTCTTGTGGTGGAAAGTATAAACGTCTTGTGGAGTGGAAGTATAAATGCTGTGAGATTTGAAAGTGTGAACGTTTTGAGATGAAGCAGAATTTTACAGGACAAAGAACATAAAAATGATATGTGAATTTTTTTGTTGAAGAAGTACATGAACAAGTAGTTGGCAAATAGATTAATTTAAAAAAATTTAAACCGTTCAAGTTTGATGAGCAGTAAAGGAAATATTACAAGAAAATTCCACAGTGAAGCAGGAAAATTTAAATACAGAAAAAAACGACGTAAACTATCTCTAGCAAACAAAACTTCCGCATTTGAGGCTATACAAAACGTGTTCAACACGACACATAAGGTAACGCTTCTTTGAAACAAGTGCGTACGTAATTTCTTCAAAGGAAAGGATCATGATCAAGGCCTAAACCTCCATACAAAGCAGATGAACGCAGTCAAAATTCTGTTGCAGCTGAATGCTAGCTAAATATATTCTTAAGAGTAAGTTGTCATTCTGAATACTCTTAAGAATAAGTTTTTTCTCATAAATATGGACTAAACACATTCCCTAAAATAAATTACCTTTCATAAATGCAACATAAATATATTCCTAAGAGTAAGATTTTGTGCTGGAATATAGCCTGAATACATTTATTTCTAATAGCATGTTTTCATCTACGAATACAACTAAAACTGGTTTCTTAAAACTGGGAATTATCTTCTTCAAACAAGCAAAACTCGAGTGAATGAAGAAGCTGAGGCTGAGTACAGACCACGTAATACCCACCCCACTTGCCACTCTCTTCAACAAGCAAAATATCAAGCAAATGGAGGAGCCGAAGCTCAGTATAGATCACTCAATAGTATACTTGCAGCAAAACATTGAACTAATGGAGAAGCCAAAGCTCAGTATAGATCACTCAATAGTCCACTTGCAGCAAAACATTAAACTAATGGAGAAGCCAAAGCTCAGTATAGATCACTCAATGGTCCACTAGCAGCAAAACATTGAACTAATGGAGAAGCCGAAGCTCAGTACACATCACTCAATGGTCCACTAGCAGCAGAACATTGAACTAATGGAGAAGCCAAAACAGCAGAGACAACTCAATAGGCTACTCGTTGGAAGAAATGAAGCTAATAGCAAGTCAAAGCTGAGCACTGACCACTTGATGGGCCACTTGCCGCCCTTCTGGGTGGAGTAGTAGTCCTTGTCCGCTCCTGTGGCCCTCGATAGGCCGAAATCCGTGATCTTGACGAGGGTGGGTGACGAGAGCAGCAGGTTGCGGCAAGCCAAGTCGCGGTGCACGAACCTTTTCTGCTCCAGGTACTTCATGCCTGAGGGACACTCTGCCTTCACACACTGACTCGCATTTTGTTCGCATTGTAAGGGATAATTTCTCTAGAAAATACTAAGCGAGTGTACTCGCATTTTGCGCTCACTGTAGATGAAAGTTTTACTGGAAATACGAAACTAGTGTTTAGACTCAAGACCACGCATTTTGTGGTCATTGAGCAGGTAAGTTTTACTGGTAAATACGAAGCGAATGTTTGAACGACGAAATATTTGATCATCGTTAAAGGTATCACGAAAATTTTACTAGAATATACGATATGAATATGATTATTCTAGCTTTTTGTGGAGCCAGTATTAACAAAATGGGATGAAGTATAGGGAAGCATTTATTCACCAAGGTAATTAGTGACTTACTCAACAGTACACGTTGAATGATGGAAATAAGTATGGGCATGTCATTTTATGCAAACCACATTTATGTACGCTAAATCAATAACATGCAATGAAATCACTTAATTAAAATTGTCATACCTTTCAAAGCTAGAGGAAAATACACTGACCTCTAAACGTGAAGGTTAATTATATAAAGCTGTACGAAAATACGCAAACCTCTAGCTTGCAAAGATAATTCTAAAACCTATTTAAGGCTTTCTCGAATTGTCACGGTTTCCGGATCGAGAGTACATGGACAACACTTCTCCAATCTTTTTAAGAGAAATTTTAGCTCTATAAAATCGCGAACATAAAGAGAAAAGAATTCCATTGCGTAAAAACCACAGAAGTCAAAATGTTCAAATATCTCAGCAGAAAAATAGACATTCATTCTTTTAAGAGCAAAAAAAAGCAACACTACACAAACTACTGTTCTAAGTGATTAGACAAACGGATATTTAAGAACGATAGCCTCCAGTCTCAAACATCACTCGAGCATCAGTCAGCAGCAAGAAACGAGAGTTTTGAGCCCAAAACATCACTCGAGCATCAGTCAGCAGCAAGAAACGAGAGTTTTGAGTGCCAAACATCACCCGAGCATCAGTCAGCAGCAAGAAACGAGAGTTTTGAGCCCCAAACATCACCCGAGCATCAGTCAGCAGCAAGAAATGACAGTTTTGAGTGCCAAACATCACCCGAGCATCAGTCAGCAGCAAGAAATGACAGTTTTGAGCCCCAAACATCACCCGAGCATCAGCCTGCAGCTGAAGTAGACCCACCAAGAGCGACCTGAGCCGGCCAGAGCTTCAAGTGGAACCTCGGGTCGACATCGTGGGGGTTGTCTAGGAGGTGGTCCAGGAGTGCCCCCATGGGGGCTAGTTCTTGCACCTAGGGAGGCATAAAATCAACTAAACATAGAACACAAGAATCATGTTTTCAAGGAAAAAATAAATACATTAAATAACACAGCACAAAATATCAGTTCCTATCAAAATACAAGCAGACACGAACAATCAACTCCCAAAAACGAATGCGACATAAAACGTCAAATCAGGAATTTTTCGCTGAATGTGGAAAGATAACTGGAAGAGTTTCATTGAGAAACAAAGAGAAGTTGAACATGGTTCAATCATTTCTAAACAACGGAGAATTAAACCAAAAATCTGGATAATTTTAATCATTAGAATGGTAAATTTAGCAGAAATCCGCAACATCGAAACAATTACAAATAAAAAGTCTCATTATCCGCAGCAAAATTTTCCATGACAATTTTCCATGATTTATTCCTGTCTAAACAGAAAAATCGATATCCCCTTGTCGCATAATGCGGACACCTCTACCACGACACACGCCTCCAAGCGCACACTACGCAGGGTCGGAATTTATGCGCATCAAATTAAAATCAAATTACAGCCTCAAATGTTGACATTACAACCACATACAATAAATTGATTTCCATTCAGTGGAAACTGAATCTCATATGGTGAAATTCAGTTTCATCTGACACAAAGTCAGCTCCATTTAGTCAGCTCCATTTGGCACAAAGTCAGCTTCATTTGGCACAAAGTCAGCTCCATTCGGCACAAAGTCAGCTCCATTTGGCCCAAATACACCTCAGACTGGTCAAGACAATACCATGGCAACTGGAGGCCCGTGACACACGCCGAGCAGCTTCACGATGTAGGGGTGGTTGAGGTCGACCATGAGCTGCGCCTCCTGCAGGAACAGCTTCTTGCTGCTCTCGTCGCTGGCACCCCGCAGCGTCTTCACAGCCACGGGAACCTGGGGCACGCACTTCTAAATTAGCGATAAATCAGCTAAAGTTTCGCTCTGAAGCAAATATTTCAAAATTTTCAATTGAGAGACCTCGTACAAGGTAAGCCAAATTATTCTCAGACGCCAACACTTCATAATTAACGATTCAAAGAAATACTGATGGCTAAGCAAAAATTTCCCTCTAAGGCAAACATTTTTCAGTTATGGGCTCATAAATCTGAACACACGAGTACTTTAACCCAATTTTCCACTTCAACATAAGCAACTTAAAGATCTAATTATAAAAGAGCAAGCTCATCTAACTCAGGGGTTCTAAAACAAAGTAAGTGCAGAGCTTCAAAAAATTATTGCAAATATGCAGCAAGAGTAGACATATCTGCCGATATTGTGCGATAAACTTCAAAATAGTGAGACGAAAAATAAATCAGATGATTATCAATTCGAAAGTAATTTCTCGAGGGCTAATAGTTTTAGGGAGTATAATACGACGCGTCTTCAAACATTGTCGGAAATCTGCGTTCGACAAAGGGGGAAAAGCCCCGTTAAAAAAAAGTGACATTTTAACCACAAGTGAACTACAATGCAAGTTCAGCCCATTGAAGAAATAAAAGAAGTGCTTGTCATTTGATTTGCAGCAAACCAATGCCACAATAAATTCACACCTACGCACGTTCGAACGATGGACTTGCATGTACATTCCGTACGTATAACACATACATACGCTCCAGAATTGATCATTCATGTACCAAATTTACATGCCAATTGTCGATGCAATACCAGAGCCCAGTCATGGAGATACAACACACAAATCCAGCCGTCTCAGAGTGACGTCAAGTTAACAGTTAACAAACACTTCTCTGAAGTACGTCAGTTTTGCGAGGGTGAACATTGCACCCGGTTGAGGTTGGTGCTTCTTTAAAATACAGGCAGACTTCAGTTTTCGAATGCCCTAGTTCCCGTACGATTTGGATCCCAAAAACTTTTCCGTAGTAGAAATTCAAATATAATTTTCATACATATGTACATCTGTAACACCCGTTTATCCAATATTACTTCAATTTTCGCGATATTTTATCGGATGGATTCATTTGGAAAACACTGCCACTATTCATTATTTTATACATTATTCTTGAATATAATGCTTATTATAAACGCACCTAACATAAGCATATGACGCGTATTATATAACACATAACACGCACTACACAATATTCAACACACACATAAGTTTTACGTTCTTTTGACCACAAAGCTTCACAGAAAAAAGAATTCCCCACCTTGTCGCCGGCAGGGCTCTCCCAGACGCCCTTGAGGACAGACCCGAACTCGCCGGCCCCCAGCGTGGGCCCCAGGGTCAGGCTGGCGGGGTCGATCCTGCCGCACACCTCGGAGGTCTTGTTGCCCTGCAGCGTGGTCGCCTCTGCGCTCCCTGATGGGGCCCCGTCCATGCACAGTTGCTGGGGAGTGAAGCGTCGGGTGAGCCGGAGTCTCAAAGTCAAATTTCAAAGCCAGGGTAGGTGAAGTGAAATATAAAAAGGGTAATTCTCTGTAGCTTAACAAAATCAGAACATGAAACACACTACAGATGAAAAAAGCGCTGCAGGAAACCACAGACCATTTCGTTATACTGATGGTTTATTTCGTATCATTGCTCAGCATTTCACACCATAAGAACTTTAATTATTTAAGGAACAACTCGCTAACGAGAAAAGAAGAGCTGACCAACAAAACTAAATTGAAAAGCTTCTTGGATTTCAACGGCACTCATCATCTAGCAAAACCTTCAGCATCATTAGCTTGCTTAGTATTGTGGACGCTTATCAAGACATGCAGTACTGTAGCTGATGGTCATGACAGTGACATGACAGTAATAGCTTCACATTCAAGTTAATCAATTAATACTGCGATCGGTCATCTCTAGCTGCACAGGGAAGGCAGTAACTTCGCAGTAGCACCAGGCCCTAAGAACTCACTTCAAAAGTCCTGGAAAGGGCGTCCGAGTGCTGACGGTCTGGAAGATAAGAAAAATTCTTTAGATTGACAGCAGATGATGCAAAAGCAAGACAACGCCACATAAAGGGCGAGACTAAGAATTATAACAATGCAAACACACATTCGGGAAGAATAGAATACATAATTAGCTAGCCCATGCTCCCTGTTGATATGAAATGCGATCCAAAGATAGCGAAGTGAATGGACCATTTTGTATGGACTATAGAAAACAGGGAATCTATGCACCCACACAGGATTCCCTGAGCATAACAACAGAAAGTTAAGAATGGAGGGAAAGAAAAAAACATAGAAAAGATAACTTAGAAAGCAAGAAAATTGAGAGAAACAAAGTGGGTACGAAACACAGAAGTTCCGAATGCCTATCTATAGCTGAGACAACCCAACAGTGCTCCCCTGAGGTCGCCAGTACACAGAGCATAGAATGGACCAATCTACCTAAGCAAACCCTATTACCTATCCTATGCCCTCGAGGGGAGGAACGAGAACACAGCAAAGCAAACACACACTGAGGACAACCGACAAGAGAATTTAACCCTGCAAGAACCAGTAGCATTCATGAAGAACATCACAAATAAAAAAGTTTAGATTAAATTCTCGTTTCTTCCAAAATTGGGGTCAAGATGCACACAAGTGCATCAAGCATGAACGACTGTTTGCGTAGTACTACGTTCATTAAAAAATAATTCTTTCTTAAGGTTTAGTCCCAAAAACTACAACACCACCAAAGACGGCAGTCAGCACCAGGCGCATCAGACGTGCTGAGGTCCTCCTCCCTGCTGACGTCAGCGTCGCGCGTCAGCTCGCCACCCTCCGACGTCAGCAGCCGACGTGTGCCTGACGAGGCGCGCTGCTTGCTGTCCACTGACGATATGGTGCCAACGTCAGTATCCTGACACAAAAATGTAACGTTTTTGGTGGTCTTTTTGTAGGAAATGCTGCTTGTGAGAGCTAGCGCAGGAGGGGTGACGGGAGGTCAGGAGGCATGGTGGGAGAGAAGGCCATATACTGCCATGTGTGGTCTGATCATCACTTCTGTCCCACAGTAAATAGAGTGAAAAGCGAACAGAAAAAACGATCGCAAAACTTTTTCTCGTGTTCCGTTGGTCTCAAGAAGAAAGGGGAGAGAAAATGAAGATTATTTCTCCATAACTCCGCAACTAAAACACCTATAAATTCTAAAAACTTGTGTTGCTAGGTTGGTTGTTGAATTTCTTTGAACTCGTTTGTTAAGGAACTTCTTTAGAAGATGGGCACACACGCGTTGGTGCTACAATCGTATGCGTTTTACCTGTTAAAAGCACTTCCCCCCATAAAGCGCTAAGATCGGTTCCGATAAGATGACCGATAACTCAGAAGGACATCCTTTCTCCTATTCTGT
>VOMN01058490.1:0-27857 GCA_014899125.1 Orchestia grillus | reverse complement strand
TTCGAATTGTGCGAAGACCGGCAATTGTCTATACTACTTATAGGTGCTTTGATCGCACAAGTCTCGTTCAAGGTGGTTCCCTTGGTCGATCGGAGGCGTTGGAATGCTTGATTCGTAACGTTTACTTGAGCGTCATCTTGACGATAGAGATACCGTAGGTTCTTCAGGATATCTGGAAGTACTCTTCTTCTTATATAGGTTATGTTCTAAGAACACAACAAGTACAGTAAATACGTAAACAAGCGACTCTTCTCTGTTCCTACGAAAGATTGTGTTCGAAGTTTTCCAACCTGTGGGAAAACAAAACACACCGAAATTTGCCCGGGCGCAAGTGTGTTCGTGTTCTTGCGGAGAGTTGAAAAAACGGAATTTGCTTCAAGAATTGGTGGTGTGGATGTTCTTTTATGCGCTTGTGAAGAACGCATATTGTTATGCACGACTGCACGAGGTTAACATTAGACTTTTACGACTCCGAAAACCAGAAATCAGGCTTACTTTACGTTTACAGTAAAATGAAATAAATAGAAAGCTTACCTTACTAGTATTCCAAATAATAATACCGAAGAAAACGTTAATTTGCTAGTAATTAAGTCATTAGAAGTTCGGTGGACAGTGATGGGTAATGGTGTATTCGTCTGATCCTTGTTTGAACATCGCTTGCGTACTTGTGTACGTAGACTCTTCTTCTTTCGAGCGTTACCGAATCATCTTCCGACAGGTTTGAACAGGGACGACGCATATGCCTCCCCTTCCTCTCCCTATTAAATATATATACCTGTTTCCCAAGTCCGAAATATCAATTTATTATCTCATATATTTTTCATTTTACACGTGTGCCTCGTATGGTCATAACAGAGCGCCCTACTGAAAAAAGAAACGATACAGCACCGTTCAACACATGAACTCGTACAATTGAAATTCACGGAAATTTCTGTTCGTGGAATCACCTAGCTTCCGAGTTCGTCTGCGAACAGAACAGCCGTGTGCAAGAGGGGATGTGGTGCGTAAGTGAGTGCTGTCAGACCGTTTTGACTTCACGGCGTGGTAACATTGCGTGTATGAACCGGCATGAACCTCCCTCATGGGTCCTCGTGCACGTCACGTTACGAATAAGTTAGAGCAGTGTTTCTAACCATTTTAGTCTTGCGTAACCCTTAAAATAAATTGCATGTCTCAAGCAACTCCTGCGCATTAATAAAATTATATACCATAGGTCTCCAACTTTATTGTCATCGTAGTTCAAATCATAAATATCATGGTATACATTTTTAAATGACAAATTTAAGGGAAAATTGATACTTCTGCATAAAACGACGAACGAATGCATAAAAACGACGTTTGCCAGCAGTGCGATTTGATAGTTTATTCGTATCCAGCTTCTTGGTTGCGACTTTCGGCCGAGCAGTAAGGTCGTCCAGGGATCTAACGATACTCCGAGGGGAAAGGAAACTCTTTTTTCTTATAATCATATAAATTAATTAATAGGGCATTTTGAGCCAAGCGGGAAATGCGGTAAAATCCCAAAACTGGGTAAGGGGGCCAGTAAAATGTGTTTCCTGGCGAGTAACAACCTAGTCGTTCAAATGAGCTTAGCAGTTACCCAGTAAACAGAGAGAGGATGAGCTGGAAGATTAGGCGCAATTAATCCGACTAGTATTGAACTGATTTAACTCAGAATTCTATTTCCCCAGCTCTCGCGCATTAGCAGACTGCCGAACTCACAAAAGAGTAACTTAGTCTGACCGACTCAAACGAGCTGCTCCAGGTAAGCTATCGCAGTATTCTAATAGAGATTTGCTATTATATCTCAGCTAGCAGTTCGAGCAAGTTGTGTCTTCCAGCAGGTTTCCCTTAACTCAGATACTAGCCTGACCCCTGCGTCCGATGACTAACCGAACTCTAGCTCTGCCCTCTCACACTGCTGTCTATTCCCCAAAACTTCAGCGAGTCCCAAGTCTTGTGTCTCACAAGACTTGACACAACATGTAATTTAATACACTTCTTTGTCAATTTTTTCAGTAATGATAAATACAATTCATACTGTTCTTTGATAATACTTCATCCGGGAGTTTTCATTCATACCAAAAACTAACAGAAACTCAACGTAAAAAATAAATATAAGCAACTAATATCACATACTTATAATACAAAATATAAACATAATGAAAACAAGTAATTACTGCTTCATACTATTATTTATTTATCCATTATTATGCTGAACAGATATGAGGTAAATTTAGGCAAAGGTCCTGTGAACCAATAAAAGGGCTAAGAAAGTGTTACTTTCAGAGCCATTTGATGAAGTGGAACATGCTTCTCTTATTGATAAAATTACGTGTATAAAATTAAAAGACATATCAAAGGTGCATTATTTCGTTTCATTGGTTCTTGCGGTTCTCTTAGGGACCTTTTGCGGAATCTTAGGGCTCCGGGAAACCCTGGTTGAAAAACTTTGAGCTAGGCTGCTAGAGGTCCTAGCCGCTGAGGCGATCGACGCTCGCAGATGTGAGAATTTGAGCATCCAAATCGTTTGGCTATTCTTTCGCTTCGTCTGTTTGAGTTAAAATATTGTTCTTGTATCAACCGGGTGCCTTGACAATTGAAAATGTACGTCTTGACAGTTTTCAGCCTCGATAGTTTAGGCTCTGGTTGCATCGTTCAGGTTGAGAGGGAACATGTGCTATTTTTGTACAATCTGTCGATAGCTCTGTTAGTTCTTTTGCCGATGAAATCTTATGTGAAATAAGTTCCTCTTTAAAAAAATTAGTCATTTGCTACTAATATGGTGCAGCACCTCCACGGGTACGAATAAAGACAGCAATTCTGTGCACAATTGAGTCTAGCAGTGTCATAATATACACCTGACTGCCTTAATTAAGCCACTCTTTCGTCAGCTGATCTCGTAGAGCGACCACAGCTTGACAGAGAGAAGCTGTGGTCGACGAAGTTATTTCTGTTATTTTTTATTCCTATGCATCGATTTTGGATGTAGAGATCTCCTCAATAGCATAGGAATTATAGGATAGGCAATAGTGTTAGGTTTGTTCATCATATGTTGTGGAGATTCGCGACTCCATCGGGCATTGTTTTGTTACCTCAGTTATAGACAGCTTTGGGACTTCCATTTTTCGCACCCACTTTCAATTCTCACACCTTCTGAGCTATTTCGTCTTTCTTTTTTCCTTCATTCTTACCTTTCCGTTCTTATGCGCCGGAAATCCCGCGTGGAAACATCTTGCGTACAGATTCCTCGTTCTCTTTAGTCCATACTAAAAGATCCCTTCTCCTTGCTCTCTCGAGATCTCATTCCATGTGGCTAGAGAGCTTGAAACTCCCTAATTATAAAAATTATGTGGAAATATTTGCTTCGTTGTATTATCACCGACGAAAGTATTTTGGTAGCTAAATGAAGTCAATTAGAAAGTATTTGAGAATCAAATAGTTCATATTTATCATATCAAATTAATTGAAAATATGCAGTTTTTCATATTTTTTTACGCGGCATGGAAATTATGTTTTTGAGCAAACATTTAGCGCACGAGAAACGCAGTAAATTTAGCTCATCAGCACCCAGTAACGCATAGAAATTTCTGGATATTCGTTTCTATTTGTACATAAGCTGTTCGGAGTTTTCTACCTTGACGTCGGTTTTAAAAAGACTGTCTCAAGAATAAGTAGGCTAAACTAACTGAAATTAAAATAGTTCATGAAGGAATGAAGATCGCAATGAACGACCTGGCAGAGATTTCATTTGTGACGGTTGAGTGACCTCCAGTGTTGCTCTTGAGCTTGATTAGCTTTGCGAAGTGCGTGCGGTACACAACCACATAGCGTTGGGGGAGGGAGGGGTTATGTGTGGCGTACATGCATTTATAAGATGTGCCATCATTGTGTTCCTCAAATCAGGAGTCCCGAGGGGGAGAGGGGAAGACTGAAAGGAGCTCCCGATGTGCATAATTCCTTCATGAGGGCAGAAGTTTCCGGCAGTGTGCGTGGGAGGCGTACTCAGCTGTCCCACTTACGGAGTTTAGGGATGAAGCGAAACTTTATCCAATGAGGTTAACGTGCAGTACTGTAGATTTTAAATGCACTAAAGTTACTGACAATACACCCGGATGCAGGAAGATTGTGAGATAAACCCCATGTCTTCTAAAACTTAGACGCTGATACTATAGGGAAAGAAATGTTACGAAAATATTTATTAACATTCTAAGAAATATTTGGGATTGCCCTAACATGTGCCAACGTTTGCTCATGCAAATGCCTGTCTACCTTCAGGACTAAATTTTGTCTCTGTCTGCACAGGTTGGCTGAACGGCGAAAAAATTCCGATACCAAGATAAAACGTTCTTATTTGATGTTGATGAATAAAATTTTAACTATGTTAATTAGCAAATGAACAAAATCATGGAAATATAGTTTTGACTGAATTAGAAGCAAGCTAATTTACAAAAAAATCTCTACAGCTAGGTCCCTTGGAATAAACTCTTGAGGTAGAGATGATGAAGTGGCGTTGAATGGTTTTCATATCATAAAATACAGTTTTGCTAATACTACTGATTACCATAGATTATTCTATGTAACCCAACATTTTGCCCCAGTAGTCAAATAACTTCAATCTGTCATATCTTACCGCGAAGAGGAAACACTGAGTAGCTTGGTCCCGATGGTACCTGAAGGAGGCAGTGGGTCATTCTTCCTCTCACCATGGAAGTACTCCGTGACAGCCTGAAGCCACTCCCTGAAGCCTTAGTGCTAGCCAGGAATTGAACCCGGGGTCTCCTCAGCAGAAGGCCAGAGAGCAGCCCTATACGGCACTGTGCTCTTGCTGTTTGTGTAGCGCTTGCAGTTTTGCATCCAGTCGAAGGTCGTCAAAACGCTGGACTTGCGAAGAGGCGAGGTAGTCCTAAGGGTACAGAGTGAGAGCACTCTGTTCCATAAAAATGAAATTCGCACTCAGAACAAACTAAACAGCAAAATCCTTTATCGGAACACTCATTTACACAGGAAATTAAATTCGTATTTAATACATTCAGTTTTCTAAAAATTAGACTTAGAAAAAAGGGAATGGACTCGTAAATTTGAGCACAGTGTTCAAAAACCTCACACAGGCCTGCGTGTGGGTCATGATCGCTTTATGCACGTCGAATACAACCAGCGCGTCGGAGTGTGTAGGCAGGATATTTTGCTTAGTAAACCCTTTGAATCTTGGGGAAAGATGTATGTCCCCTCTTGTTTAATGTAAATTACGGGATAATTAAGATTACTTTTTGGGACATACATGTCTGCTTTTAAGAGATTCTTAATCATAATACTTTTATGAAAACTTCTTAGACCTTCTTATATTACGTATATACAACAAGAAATGTATCCATACATTTCTCTTTTACATGTAAATGAATTCATGGTTTAAATGGTCAAGTCCACTCAGAACGCTCAAGTAAATCTTTCAGGTTCCTTGCGCTAGCACGGCCTGCCGAATGTAATCACTAACCTCGCCCAGGGTATAAAAACGTCCATCTTCTGTTACTGAACCCCAGTCGTGTACTGGATGTCGTCATGTTAGGACACCTATCTCTGATGATGGTGAGTTACCGAAATTATTTTTCTGGCGCGGTGTGCTAGGTGATAATTTGAGCTGTCGGTGACGAGGGTATAAAAAACACAGTTCTCTGAATAACGAAAGTTTTTGCAATTCCTCTCCTGCAGTTGAACTTGGGGAAGCGTAAAATTCTCTACCTGAAAAAACTTTGCTTTTCTAGCTGCCCTACAGATTTGGGTAGATACTGGTAGTGGAAATTAGGCAGGATGTACAGAAACTACATCCAGAAATCACACTGGTATTGTTATTCAAAATTTTGCTTTAATGAATGGAACACTTAATCTGGAAATACATTTTTCTGGGAGTGTTTACGGAATAGTTTTCTTTAAGTAAATAGTTTTAGTTTTATTTATGTATAGTCAGATGAAGTAATATAGAACAACAGTTCCGAAAATATTATCAAAATGAACGAATTATTCAGCGTACAGCTGGAACATAAGTTTGAAATGCGTTGATTTTGTCGCTCCGAGAAAAAATAATACTCAGAGCAGGAGGACTAGACGCTTTATTTATTCCAACACGTTTTACCGTTGCGTTTTAAATGCCTTACAACTACTGGTGTGGTGGGGGATGCGAAGAATATGTGGTTTAAACTTCCTTTTCCAAGGAAAGTATTCCGCAGTCACGTGAAAAGCCTCACCTTATTCGAGGCTCGAACCTTTGTCCTTTCGGCTGTGAGGCCATCACGCTAACCACTACACCATGGAGCCCAAACTAGCGGCCTCCTGCTATTGATGTGACTCAAATCGCTGCTGACTGAGTGCTTGTCGTGAGTTTTCCCTCTCCATCTTAAATTGTTGCAAAATTCTTAGACAGATGCATCTTTTGCGGTAATGATGTGATGAGCTTTTTTAAAGGGTTTATATCATATATGTTGTATAACTCCTTCCCCCACGCCAAAGGCGATAAAGTTTTTACGGTTTACTTTATCTCAAAGTATTGGAAGCTTAGGAATCTTGGGCATTGTGGCGTAGTGGTAGCGTGCTTGCCTCCAAGTTATGAGATTTCGTGTTCGACCCCGGACCAGACCTATTGCTGATTTTGACCCCTTTACTCCGTGCGTGTGTCCCTTGTACCAGAAAGATGGCAGTCCACATTCCCAACTGCACTCAGGTGCTCTAATGGGTACTAGATCGGAAGCGCCATTGAGTCATGTCATGAATTATGTGACATTAAAAAACCAATACGTTTTTATGGCAACTGGATTGAAATAAAGTTTATTTATTTCAATTTCATACATCTGTAGAGAACAGCCTCATAGCCTAGTCATCTATTCAGCTGCTTTACAGAACTTAATAATTTTAATTTTAATTTTTTTAAATATATCAATATTACAACAATTTGCTTACATATTGTGCAGAACAAGCGTGTGACAGGAACCTTCATCCACCTTTTACAGGTGGTGCTAGCTACAGCTGGAGGAAGAGACCCAGATCCAGATGGTGGGCTGCGCGACTTGCTTTCTAAGCCTTATGAGAGCCATTTCCAGATGGCAGACCTGCTCTCCGACTTAACGGAATACGAAACAGACGATCTCGACGCATCAGTGCGGCCTTCGCTGCAAAATGCATTAACGCGTGGCAATTTGCAGACACACGACAGCGTCGCTCCTGCTGCTAAGTTAAACTTGCCTAGACAACAGTACTACTACCAAAATGTACCCAGCATATACCGAACCACTACCACTATGCCTACGACAACGTCCACAACCACATCTACATCAAGTACTAGCCCACCAACCCCTGATTGCACAACCCCCTCTGGTAGCCCGAATCACTATGTTCCACCAAGCCCTACCTGCCCCCAAAATTATTCATCACAGCCTCAACCAAGCCCTGGGGGTGGTACTGCACAGTATCCTCCCCCGCACCCGGCCGGAGGGGGCACCCTCTATACCATTTCGTACCCTCCTATAACCCACATGCAGCCCTACATTGTCGTCGCCCCCCAAATCGTGATGCCGTCGTCGCCCAAGTCTGACTATAACGAGTACTACTACGATGGCTACGAGTGTGCTTGTTATTAAGCATACTGGTATGAAAATTTTGGATCAAGAATTCGGTTTTTATATTAATCCTCTTTTCGTATGAGCGTAAACATTTTATAAGCCTGAATCTGTAGGCGTGAACGACTGTACTTAGCTGTACCAATCTTCCAAATGTCGGCGCAATCTTCTTGTTTCTTAGGGCTTATTCAAAAAATTTTTTAGTCCGTAGTGAATTAATTTTCGAGATGTAACTCGGTGAGTAAAAACCTAGATGAACTTTCAAGACTCTAACTGACATGCATATCTATAAGTTTCATATTCTAGCAATTTATGGGAGATGTCGACTAGTGAGTTGTTCGTGAGTTTGCTTGAGGGTCGAGTTTCTTCTGGGCATCAAGGTTATAGCAGCGACATTCATTTCTTTGCTTTCCGCGTTTGCAATTGAAGTCGAATGTTGAGAAAAAAACATATGAAAAATTTCGTTTATGAAACACAAACGAAAAGAGTGAACATGACGTCAATATAATTATTTTCCTTTTTATATAGTAAACACTCCTATCGAAAAACGAATTTAGAGGTAGAAAAACAAAAGTTTTAAGACTACATTTATTTATGAAAACTCAACGCATGAAGAACTCATGACAACGAAACGCCACTTGTGAGGCGCGCACGACAGTCACATCACGCGCAGTGACAGTAACGAAAGTCAACTCGGAGGTCCACAACATGCCACTAGGAAATCCTGTCCGAAAATGCACATGAAAAAATATCGAAGAAATTTGTTCACTTAACCCATTTCAACTCGAGTGACTAATTGTGTAAAATTTAACGATTTAATTTTTATCATCCTACACAATTTAGATTACTTCTTCTACAGTGGGGATACAAACAGTTCCTAACCAGAGTGCCATTAATGATGTCACTTCACTAGAATTCATACACCTAAGGTCAGTAGTTATACGTAATTTCTTTTATTTTTAATTGTTTTCAAATGAAGCTAATGGGTTCATTAGCTCGCACTATATTTTTAGCCACACTTTAATAGGAGAATTGTCGACAATATGAGATATTTACTTAATGTAAAAATCATCATACATAGAAGAATAAATGAAAAGTAGCCGAAAATTCTTTGGGATACAGAAATGAAGTCTTAGGCTGCGGTCCTGTGCGACCATAATGTTCTGCTCTTAGAGTACCCGGTGTAGCGAGTGTGATGCATGTACTCTGGGTAATTATGCTGACCCTACTAACTACGTCTACTTCACGCCCTGTAGGTTTTACGGGGTCAATACTTAGTACGATTGTGCGAATTAACCAAACATAGACAGATTTTCACCGCAATGCAAGTGGAAATGCTTGACTACGTACTTCAAGATACGGAATGATAGACCACTCACGTCAAGATACGGAATGATAGACCACTCACGTTAAGATACGGAATGATAGACCAGGCACGTTAAGATACGGAATGATAGACCAGACCCGTTGAGATACGGAATGCTAGACCAGGCACGTTAAGATACGGAATGATAGACCAGACACGTTAATACAGAATGGTTAACCATGTACGTTATGACAAGAATCCACACATTTAATGTCGTGACATTTTTTTTAAATGGAGAGGTCCTAAATAAATAAAATAAATTAAAAATTCTATTGTAATCGGAGCAGAGAATTGTTGGTAGAGCAACTGAGATGTCAGGTTACAGTGCAACACCTGCGCTAACGATAGCTGGCACAGAGCTTGGCGGTTCAGAACAGGTGGTGGTTGATAACCCTTTGTTGATAACCACTAGTCTGCACAGGCCCTCCATTGATAACCGCTCGTCTACACAGACAATATTCCAGACGGCACCAGCTCACACCTGTCGTGCACCTAGTGCAGCACCTGCTCCACACCATCAGCAAGTCCGTAGTTGTACTGCTCGAGCTGCTGCTCTGCATTGCGTCTGTTGATCCACTGCGCCACCGTCTCGTCCGCTCGCCGCACAGAGCTCAGCGCCCCCTGGTACATGTCGCGGAAGCTCGTCTCGCTCAGTCTGTTGGCCGTGTCCTGCAATAGTACTCTGCATTAGGAGCCGTAATGCTGGGGTGTCTGCACGTACTATGACCAAGGTTATTTGATTTTATAGCACTTATTTAACACATATTATAATAGTATGGGTATTCATACGTGGACAACTAAAGATACATAATTTTAATTCAATTAATTAACACAGCAGCAATGTTGAGCGCATTTACTTCCATGAAGACTTATGATATTCTATTGCAATTATCTATAATTATCCGTGACTCTGAGTTTATTCATTCATTTACTTCCACGGCTCCCATATCCGAATTTATTGGAATTATTCAATATTAGTATTTATACGTAAGACGACACATGACATCTGATTTCATTACGACCACGGCCTGAGGGTAAACTACAATGCAAAGAGTAACGTTACTTCTAGGTATGTGTGTACGTACGCATCTTTCTTGGTTAGCATGCCATTCATCTTGCATCAAATCAACTAATTTACTGAACCCTATAACAATTGGAGGAATAATATAATCAGTGAGCGTAAGAAATACTTCATATTCAAGTTTCTCTGAACATAACCGGAGCGTGAATATTTTGAGCAGCCTAATTTGCTGCATGGAATATCGGACTGTATAATAGAACTCCATGTCAAAATGAACCTAAAGACAAAGTAAGTCACATGTAAAGCAAATAACGAAGTATTTCAGTTGGTGCAGAGGCAAATTCTCAGAAAATTGACATAAATTGAAAGCTGATTCGCCGTTGCTTATGATTAACTCATTCTGAACCGCATCAAACCAAGCTCTACACACCAAACAGTATAGGATAACCACACACTGAACAGCATAGGATAACCACACACCAAACAGTATAGGATAACCACACACTGAACAGCATAGGATAACCACACACTGAACCGTATAGGATAACCACACACTGAACAGTATAGGATAACCACACACTGAACAGTATAGAATAACCACACACTGAACAGTATAGAATAACCACACACTGAACAGTATAGGATAACCACACACTGGACAGGATAGGATAACCACACACTGAACAGTACAGGATAACCACACACTGAACAGTATAGGATAACCACACACTGAACAGCATAGGATAACCACACACTGAACAGCATAGGATAACCACACACTAAACAGCATAGGATAACCACACACTGAACGGCATAGGATAACCACACACCAAACAGTATAGGATAACCACACACCAGACAGTATAGGATTACCACACACCAGACAGCACGGAATAACTCACTCGGAACCACTGTCCCACAGGCCGGACTACCCGAGAGACGCCCTGCACAACTGGGTGGTCCGCAGCGCGGTCACGGAGGTCTACAGCCTGCAAAACACATAACGATAATAACATTGTAATCAACCTAGTCATTAACCCCTTTCCGAGTGACAAAAAGTTAAATCGTTTAACCCAACTCATATTTTTCAACTTACTTCGAGTTAATTCGTCAAATGTTCGATTTCAACTAAAAAAGAAAGAACTTCGGCCATGAGCTCACTCGTATTTCCTCGACCTCTCCCGGTACAAAGGGTCATTCTCGCCTGTACTCGTACATCACGAGCAAATAAAGTCGTCTCAACATCGTGTGCTTTTAACAAAAATCCTGCCGTGGGAGGGCTTAACAGTCACTGCCCAGATGGCGGGCGGTGCATTCACACGGTCTGTGTAAGCTACAGTGATCGTGTGAATGCAACATGTCCGTATATGTCGACTAGCCGTAGGCAGGTTAACCGTTTCCACCTTGAATTAATTTCTCTTAAAGTAGACTAGTATTTCTTTGCTTGATGTTTGTTTGCTTGGATGGAAAAAGAGACACAAGAATGGGTTAACTGGCACACGTGTTTCAATCATGGCATTTGTTACCAAATGTTGAAGGGTGAATTCAACCCCGTTAAAGTAACGTAAAATTTAAATTTAGGTATGGCTTAAGAGTCACACCGAAACGAAAAGAATTAATGATACCAACTACAGGAGTTAATGCTAACATACTTTAAAATTAACACCCCTACGAGGTCGTACTCAGGAAAAGAAACTGCCTTCAAGGTGACGTGATTTAGTCTATCTGTTCACTCTAACGAGCCTTTCAGGCTGACTGACATCAGGCGTGTCTACTACACTTGCGCAATTGCTTCAGTTAGAAGTCATAAAGGATGATTCGGTGGCTATGAAAATTGATTTACGATATGCTGGAGTACAGAAAACAAAAACTGAATACAAAATGCGAAGGATAATTAAAAGTAAAGTGTAAAATATATAAAAACTGTGATATAAAAACTTCCGTTTCAACAATTTGGTTGTAGATCAGGTTTCAAAAGAAAAAAACCTGTAAATACAAGATAATCTAGTTATTATGGATAGTGAATTCGATCCTGAAGAAGTGTAATGATGCTCCTTCCATTTTTAAAAATTGAGGTTTTTTCAATGTTTAGCGAATTTCTTGAATGTGAAAAATTTCAGAGTACGCTGATTTTAAGAAATTAAGATGCTTAATGAAACGTTTTCATTTAGTTGACCAAACCGAAATTCATTCTCATTTCAGAATCCCCTGACTTGATGTAATTACTCAGCAGATTCGCCCAATGAGGCCCAAATGCACGCTAGACGCAGTCCTTTAACTTTGGCGTAATCTACGCAGCACGACGACCAGTAGGCTCAGACCTCCGGCAGCCTTGCTCCCATGAGTAAACAAAGCTGCTAAACATGTGAAAGGAAATGACTCAGTTAAGTCTATAAACAATGAAAAGATTAATCTAATATCACGTGAGAGAAGGATGCCTAGAACACAGCAGTCTGTATTCAACGAATGTTCTAGAGCCGCGCATGCATTAATAATTGGCCAGTCAGAGTCGCATTACGTGAACCAATTGGCGCAAGGCTAGGTAGCGGCCGACCGTGAGTCACATCCTGCACGGAGCTGGCTGGCTTCGTAAGGCGTCCTCCACAGCTATCTAGGGACGGGTGCTCCCAGAGATAACCTCAATACAGGTTTGCTACTCAACGAGCGTATGTTTCAAGGGCGTACAACGGTAAGAATTGTTATCCACACGAGTAAGTAAGCTTCAATTGATCTATGTAATAATGAAACCCTTGGGTATCTAGCGAATTGACCCGCAAATGAACTCAATGTTTTACAGAGAGAGTAAACAGCCGTAATTCACGATTCCTCAATACACGAAAACTTGAATTCACGAGAACATTTTCAAGGCCAAATATAGAGATTCACGAATATTAACTAATTTTACCCTAAATCAAAAATTAACGATGGTCTCACTCAAGTCGTACTGGATCTCAGATTCACTTGTTATTAACATTCGCTATTCGGGCGTTAGAGCGCTAGATGAAATGAACACTCGAATAGTTTCGAATTTTAAACCTGAAGCTTATCCCTCAATTTCCTCATGGTAAAGTATGTTCAAGATAGACATAGATTTAAGTAAAATGCTTACCGTTTCTCTGACGTCGTTGGCAAACTCGGTAGGAGTTTTGTCGGGCAGTCTCTGAGTGACGTAGTTGGTGGCAGGCCGTAGCCAAGATACCACGGCATTCCAGGTGCGCCAACCTCCGCTCTCAGGCTCATCATTGCTGCACAATTGCAGGGAAAATTACTTTATATTTCACAGGTTAATTCATTTTTTCTAGTTTTATGTTACCGTTTCTGGAAAGTGTCGAGGGTGAAGAGGTTTTTAATCAACTAATCGTTATTTCTACTCGCTTTTACAGGTTCTTTTTTACGCTCTATTTCTTGTCATAATTAGCTTAAATCAAAGTCCAGCAATAGATAGAATCAATTCGTATTACCAAACATAACTCAAAAACCTTCATTGCCGTACAATTTCACAGACTGACTTTTTTTCAATTGTTTCACGAGTTCTCATCTACTCGCAGCAGCGTACGAGCCAAAGCACAATCATTCTTTCACATCAATGTGACTTCTAAGACGTATATAACTTCTAAGCTGCGTAGCAGGATGTGCGTACAGGACAAATAACACCTAAATTAAATAGCACGACGTACGGAAAGAATAACTCCTCATAACCAGGATGTTAAAGGTAAAAGGAGTTGGGCAGTCACACGCAGGGCAAAGGTCTGATTCATATGCCACAGACAACCAATGTTCTCACTTCATTACTTCCCCTGAATCTGCAACAACGGTAATAATGAGAATGTAAATAACAACAGTTCAATAATTACAATAGGAAAAACAACAATCTTCGTACCAGCAGTACTATTAGGCAAACAAAAAAAGGATGGGTATGGCATGAAGATAATAATGGCATGAGAACACCATCGAAAATAAACAACAGGACGAACATTGCCCAGGCCCTCGTGCGGGACAATGGCTGCAGTCGAGTAGTAATTACTGTGGTATTCTTACAGAACTTAGTGTTTCGTTCTCGAGTTGCATTAATTATTGTCCTTTCTGATTGACTGCGCAACTGTACCTGATGTAAATCACTCGCACCTTTTAAATCACCCGTGTCAGATGTAAATCACTAAGCCCAAAGGTAAATCCCTCGGGCCGAATGTAAATCCGTCGTGCTAAATGTAAATCCCTCGTGCCAAACATAAATCCCTCGTGCCAAATGTAAATCCTGTGTGCCAAATGTGTCACTCGCGCCAGACGCTGCCCACACCCCTAGGGAGCTCGTAGCTGGGGGAGGAGTGCAGGGGGAGCAAGACTCACCTCTCCCTGATGGGCTCGAACTCGTACTCCGTCTGCTGCACGGCAGGCCACGCCTGCGTGAGGGCAGCGCACCCCACCAGCACCAGCAGCACAGCTCCTCGTGTCTGCATGCAGAATACAGGACGTGTTTAGAGTAGTTCACGTCTGGTATGTTTGACCTCAGGAATATCTAACGGCTGGTATGCTTTGCATCTAACAAGTTTAATGGCTCGTACTGAAATAACAGTACGCTTTGCATCTCGCATCATTACCGTATGGTATGTTTTACGTCGAGAATAATTTACGTCTCGTAAGTTTAACGTCTCGTATGTTTCACGTCTCGTATGTTTCACGTCTCGTATGTTTCACGTCTCGTATGTTTCACGTTGGAAATCATTGAAATCAAGTCGATGGAACATGAAAGAACCCCTCCCCCCACATGCTACGAGACGGGACGGTACACACGCAAGAGAGTACTCTACACGACAGCTGCACTTCACACGATGCTTCAGGCGAGATATCTAAAATGAAGTACATAGTCAAAGATTTCTGTACTCCACTAATTAGAATTTGAGAGATAATTATGGGATAGCATTAACTAAAGCAGTGTTCTGTAACCAGTTGAGCGCACGCACACACGCTCCACGTAACTCAAGTTCGAACTTTAATTAACCCAGCGCAGGCGTGCACCGCATAGACCGCTAGATCGGTTCTTGCAGAGAACCGCTCTCTCCTCTCATTTGTTTCTTATAACACGCTGCATTGACTTTTTTTTTGACACAATATTTTTGACGTCATTAGATCCTCGCTCTTATTGCTACCGCTTTATGGGAAGGATGACTGTGGAGCGGTTGTTTGTCGGAACTGATTTAGCGCTCTATAAAGGGAACGACTATAAAGCGATTGTTTGCGAGCACTGATCTAGCGCTCGACATGGGGAATGACTGTAATTTTTAATTCTGTAGCAGCAAAAGAAACACACGGGGCAGGACCCACTTTTTGCCCTGAAAATTACCCTAAAGCAGTAGAGCGTTACTCACTCATTACACTCCTCTCTGCATAGCCTTATTACGATCAAGATAGAACTAGTTTGGTGGACACAGAGTACAGCAGCCTAAGTGGTCACTGAAGCTACCATATTCATTTCCTTCATCAGAAGCAGAATAAGCTCACGCAGACCGGTTTGCCAGACGTGCGAGCACACATTCTCGTACATCCTTGTTCAGTACAAGTCTTAACTTAACCCTAAAATGGCCAACGTAGTTCTTGGATGAAAGAAATATTACGTAAGCGGTTCTTCGTATTATATTTTACGCAGTTGTGTGCATTTTCACCCTGATTTTGAGCGAAACAATAAGGATTTAAAATTTTACTGAATTATTTCTAGCACTCTTATAATAAGATGTTAGACTAAATGGTGTAAAAGTTTTTATTAACGTTGAATATTACATTGAAAGCACTCTAAATGATGAACTGAAGCTCCCTCTGATGATAAAATAAGATGATATAAAAATGACTCGAATATATTTAGCGGAGAATCACAGAATAGTTTTCGTTAAGATGTGCGAGTTTGCATTTGATTCGAAAATCATTTACATTTTCTGTTATTTACCGTTGGCTAAAATAGTTGCAGTGAATTTAATATTAAAAAAGCGACACTCAATTCATTTTTTATGTTTAATTATGTTTGAATGCAGTTTTCAATTTCTCTATAACTCCTACTGCGTATCGTTCTTGCAAAAGAACTCCCGTCGCCGTGTGATCACAGGATTCAGCAGCTCATTTAACCTGAAGAGCGAGAGCTCGCATGAACTATTTCAAGAACTGGTTCAACTTCCGAACTGGTATTTACGAGAATAAACAATGTTTAATTTAGCCTTTATGTTCATATAGAGAAGGAATTCACGTATGACATTGTGTTAATTCTTAAACATCCTTCTTTTGAACATAATTTGAATGAAATTAGCAGTTTCCAAGTCACACCCTAATCGAAGAATCTCGGACTGGACGCTTTCGCTTTCACATTGCTGCGAGCGATTTCCTTTTTTAGCTTTCGTTGGTAGAGAATGGGAGGCGGAGCGGACTGCTCTTGGGTTGCGTAGACGATAGGGCATTCAATGCAGTTACGCATCACGAGATAATATTTAATTAATGTTATACACACTGCAGAAACAAAACATGCAGATACGAGCATACAAATATTTTAGAAGATTAGATGCCATCAGAAAGTTACTCAGTCAAATTCATTACAAATTATTAGAGTAAAAAATTTCACATGAACTTTTCTGCTGATAAAGAACACGATTAATTTAAAGAAATCATGCATTTTAAACACAACACAGTGATTACATCTTATTATAGGAAAATATACCAAAAATGAGGTATCGTATGATAACTAGGACGGTATATATACATATACGTGACCTATAGTCTCCCTTAAAAATATGTATGCTGAAATAAAAGACTCGTACTTTCCGGAAGTTTCATTTGATAGTCGCGTATATTTTGTAGAAAGTGTAAGCGTTCTCACTGCCTGTTGCGTTAAGCACTCTCGCATCGCATGTCCCGAGAGAGCACCAGATGGTAGGCACATCACACGCCACTCATTTACTGCTCAAATTCACGTACTGTGAGGTGAAAAGTGCACTCAGATGTCCTTTAGATTCGTGGTAAGTTCAAACGAACGCTCAAACCGATCCAAACTTGATTGTTGAAATACAGTAAATAAAATTCACTTAAACGAAAGTTATGGAACATTAATCGTATGTGTATCGTGCACTCGTACTAATTACGACAACGAGAATGATTTATTGTACATCAATTAATAGCTAAATAGCTAATAATGATTTTTTCAGCAAAAAAATGACCTTCATAAACTTTTTCAACGTATGATCGGCTCGTATCGCTTGATCGTTGAGTAATCATACTTTCTTCAACGAAAATATAAATTGCAAAAAATACAATACACTGTTTATCCACGCCCGCTCATCCTGAGCTACAGCAGGGTATGGGACATCGAGCACAGGACTAGACAGCTGGCTTGAGAGGCGTCGTGATGCAGCGCTTCTTCTCAAAGAGAAACCAGCGAATTTCTTTCAGGCGACCAAGAAGTAACAGTGGGCGCAGAACAGGCTGCTTGCTGTGTCGGAGGAGTTGTGGCAGTTCTCAAATCATCGTTTAGGGCAAGTGAGAAGCGTGTGTCGCTCTTTTTTGTGAATCGTTGCACCCTGATTGAACTGCTCAGAAGCGTTTCAACTGCACTGTTTATAAAGACTTGATAACTTCAAAAGATATCCTCAGAAGCACTCTTTCAAATGTTTGGAGAGCGGCCCTTACTCGGTGTATTTTGAGCCAATCACGGAGGGGAGGTACCCGATGCTCGCTCTAGGATGACGACGGTGGTTAGTAATATTACTGAAAACTTGACAGTGAACATGAAAATCGGTTTTTATGAAGATTTGATGGTCGATACAAAGAATGCAGTCACTATGAAAATTTGGTAGTTACAATAAAATTCTTGTAGCAATGATGAAGACGCGGTAGACGGACGCATGGTGGCGATACAAAACAGTGGCTGTAGGGACGACTAAGCGGTATTGATAGCGAACGTATAGTGGGAGATAGTGAACTCTAATTTCACTCAGACCGCGCTCTGAACTTTACACGCTTCTTCTTTTGCTCAGAAATTCACCAGTGTATATGTTACTGTAAGTTAATGCTTCATGAGTTTAGGTAGCTTTCAATGAATAAACTTATAGATATATATGCATATATATATTTGGGATACATACATATACATAGTCTAATTGTCTACGCTCTTCTTTAGGAGCTCAACTTAGACCGGCAGTTAACTGCCTTGCTTTCAATGCGAGTGAGAGAAAATTATTTCTGATAATCATACCGCAGACAGAAGAGAATTTTGCAAAAGAAGCATGAAGGTTTCGTTGACCATAAATGTGAAGAATGCATCATGTCTATGTTCGCTTTAAATTAGGCAAGTATGCGAGTCCAACATTCACAAGAGAAAAAATGAGTGTACATCGCCTGCAAATGAACACCTGCTCCAGCTGACACCTGGCAAGGTCTTTTGAAATCATGAAAAATTAATTAGCTGCCCATCCCCGCCATGACGCTCCTGCAAAATTTTTAGGCCTCAGAGGAATTTCATCTCTACCCTTCATTCATGGATATTTAATCATTGAGTAAAAGGAATCTAAAATTACGAACGGAATTTCAATATACCCTAATAAAATTCCATAATTATGATGAATAACTTTGATTTAAATTAAGGACAAGCTTCTACTTGGCTACCTGATGCGAATCCTTTGGTCAAACACAAGACTTTAGCACGATTTTAGGACTTTCCTCAAAAGGCTTAAACTTTTATGACTGCTCTCTGTATACTTCGCAGTAGTCGCTGTCCCTCTAAAAACTAAATGAAAAAAACGCTGAAGAGGATCCCCAGCTCACAGACTGCGTACCCTACACCCCAGCGGCCCTGCCACCTCAGAATTCATCACGGCGCACCGACTCCGCCATACCGAGCGCCATCTCCGATCGCGTCATGGCACATCATTGCGGATACCAAATGATATCACGGAAGTTTAAAAAACATCCAGAATACCGTGAAGCAGCTTGCATATCTTGCGCAGCGTGTCCTCAGCAAAACGGGGAAAGTAAGGAAGAAATCTCGGCATATTTCTTGGCGTGTAAGGAAAAGAGATGCAACTGGCCGCCTGGCTGACGGGCGCAGGCGGGTTGTTGACTCTAAACAGAGAGCTGCTGGTACTCCTCCGGCTGGAGGTGAGGGGGCATGACGGAATTTGCAAGGGCTGCGGTGGTGGTGCATTGACATACGACACCTTCTTAAATTTGACTTTTTCCAAATTAGCGTGTTTGATACGTACTGTTTTATACATTTTTCGAGTGGATTTTTTCTAACTTTCACGCAAACTTTGCGTTGCTATTTTTTTCTGTCCATGTGGGGACACTTAATAAATTTTTAATGTGTACTTCATTTTGTACTTAAAATCAAAGTTAAAAGTTATTTCTTACAGGTTTTGAACCGTTCTATTTCATACCAGCATATTTGATATATTGATTGATTTTTAACACAGATGCCAGAGTAAATTATTAACAAACTTTTCTTTGTCATAGTTTTCTTTCTATGCAGGCCATTATTTGAACTTTTCACACTTCAGTTCACTGATACGCATATGATACGCATCTACGCGTTAAACAAACCAAAAAAATGTTATTTCTTTTGGTAGTAAGTGCAATTTGTTCATGAATTATTCTGTCGAGTAGAACCTAACTACAGAGAAGCTACAGAGTCACATGGTCACGTTACAGACGACACGTACATGAGTGTACGCGTGCATGCATGTGTACCTTCACATGTCAATGGATGTGAGCTCCCAATAAATGCATCGCATCAAGGCAGTATCTAGTCTGTAAACTACATAAACTTTTAGGATGTGTACGTTAGTTGATAATTGAAAAAGGCTTACCTATTTTCAATGAGCGTTAGCTCTTCGACGCTTAGTTTATTTTTTATTTTTACCACAACTAACTTCTTTGCATAGTTGTGTTCATAAGACATGTAATAGGTGTTTAACGATGTACCTGGGGCCATAAATGTAACCTAACCTAATGATGTAAAGAATAAGACGCTAAGACGCGATTTTTCTTATATCGCTCGGAAACGCCATGGGGTCATGGAGGGTTACGTGCAGTCAGTGGGTCAAAATTTGAAGTATCACTTGTGAATGCAAAAACTGAAACTACAATTGAAATAAACATTTCAGTTAGCACACAAGCGAGAATACAATAACCTTCAAGACATGCTAGGAATGCGAACAATATTTAACTACATTCCTATTGAAGCTAATGTCACTCATAAATTGTTTCTTTTTCAGATTTTGTATCACCAAGTTTTCTACAAACAAATTTGATACTTCATGATTTCCAACATAGTCGTTACTTACTTCTTTACCTACGTGGGATGTGGGAGATGTAACGAATTTTCAAGCTCATTTTCGCATTTCATGTCCGTGAAATTCGATACGCTTCAACGAGACGTAAAACTCAAGAATGCAGAAAATGATTGTGTTTGGAAATCTTCGATTAACAAGACGAGTGCCCGTTATAGTAAAATTTAGATAGCGCCGTGGTACTTGTATCCGTGATTGATACTTGTATCTTGATACTTGAATACTTGATACTTGTATCCGTGCGTGTTACAGGAGGCACAGTATGGTCCCCGATCAAATGAGGTCGTCCACTCACCGCTCACAATCTATCAAGACCTCTTGACCAGATTGCTCTCGTACTTAAAACGTGAGTTATCACGAGGCGATAAAACCTTGTGTAACAAAAAATCATACACCCGTAATGATGCCTACCTACGAACGCCTTTGATGCGCATCAGCTCATAGACGCGGTTTTTATGCGTTTTTACGCTACATGACACACTGTGTGCATTAGGGTGCAAGGTATTTTACTGAGGGATGATTAATAACTAGTGTGCTAAAATCCGAAATTTTTTCACTGTTCAACTTGAGAAATTTTTGCCGTAGTCAACCTCTTCTCTTTTATGAAACTGCCTGAAATGAGTTCCTGCTTCTACGTCATGGAATCTAAAAACACTTGCGCGCTGCACAATTCAGGATGCAGTGCTTTCTCCAAACAAAAGTAATAAAAACGCAGTCAACATCATTGTCCGCGAGTAACACGAGCATCACCGTCAAGCCTCCTGCACCATCGCGCTCTTAAATAAACTTCCCGACAGTACACACCTGAAAGCTACTGGAAAATTACTTAACTTCTTGGCACAAAAGCTTCGAATTTATAGGCATGGATCTTATTTCATTCTTATTGTATCTACTTGAGTAGACGTTCTGAATTATGCTTGAAATGAACGAGTGATGTCCAGCGTAACTTATTCACACAATCCGAACACTTCAGTGCCTCAGTTCACGCAAGTAGTCATGCCCTATGCGACAATGTGTATTCCACACACGGACCCCCATGATTACTCACGTTCATTGTTTTTCAAATGAATGAATGAATGAATGAATGAATGAATGAATGAATGAATAAATATTCAAGACATGCTCACAATTACTGTTACAGTAAAATTTCAGAGGTAAAATAACAATAAACATACAATACCTAAGAGGATTCTAATGCGATGCTTTTGAAATATATGGGATTTTGGGAACTTAATCTCTTTTGTAAATCCATACTGATATGACCTAGCGAACTTACCATATTGTATTTGATGATGAAGTTTGCGATACAAGCTACCCACACACTAGAAAGTCAGAGCGCCAACTGAAGTCGACGCGGTTATTCGCCCTTTATATACCTCAGGGCCGGTAGCCAGGCTTCACAAGGACACTAAGGACACCCTGACTACAGCTCTGCGTCACACTGCTTAGATGTTTGAGTCACCTTTACAAGTTCGAACATTTGCGCATTTAACGTTTGATAATTTTGTGAACTCTCAAGTGTGCGGGCAAAATTCCAAGTGCAGCACGACCATTTCTAATGATCCGCTGCGACTGTACACAGATCTATGCGTAAATCAAAACTGTATGAAATTCGTCACGTGTTGGATAAACCTTACAGAAACGTGAGTATGAGTTCTCAGAAGCGATGACGTCACTGGGATTCCGTTTTCTGTGCGTCTGCGTGCGACTCTTGTGGTTCTCAGCTCAGCGTTCAGGGTCACTCTCGCCTCTGCTAACTCAATCAGCTTCAGTTCATTCTTCTTTGTAGCGCCTGTGTTTCTGAAGAACTTTGAGGACGCCCAGCTCACGTTGACGGGCTGACGTGCATGTGAGTGGACGCTCATTGATCGAGTCAGAGAATTAATTCTGACTGATCGTTCCGCGAGTTGCTGCGTCATAGTAACAACGAAACGATAAGTTTTAATCCGTTGGTATTCAAACCTATGTTCGGACAACATTCTGAGCGTAGTTCAGATCTAAAGAGCCCTTTTCTGCGTCGATTATTATCATTGCCCGAAATAAATGATGCTGCTGCTCTTCCATTTTATTCTTGAGCGCTTTTGAATCCATTGTTGTGTCATCGCAATAATGACACCGGGAGGGGTGCCCTTTTCTGCGTTTTCGCTGCATTGGAAATGTTTCGTTGGTCATCGTAAAAATTATGTTCAATTAAAGAAGAAGTTGATAATAACTCAGAATATCGCCTTCAACTTTTTCTGTGAATGTGAGAACATTTAGAAAAGCTTCGTTTTCCTCGTGATGCCATGGACGCCGTTGCTTTGGTCTTCTTGAAATTACAGTTTCGGGCATTGGTATTAATTACTACTGAATTACTTATACGTTATCGTTTCATTAATCTACTACCAATTATTTTGCGTAGTTTCCATCCTAACCTTACGAGTGTCGTTACTAACCTATATTTTTAGTTAGCAGCCCTATCTCCAAAACATTATAGTATTATCATGAATACTATTATTTCATTGGAAGTTGTCTCAACAAAAAGTGTACTGAACCAGAAAGTGTAGAGGAGAGGGATAAAGAACAGCTGTGTAGCCAGACTACGCGTCCGTCTCGTACTGTGATGATCGTGGTCCATCAATATTAGTATTACCTCCCACCTTGTTTCTCTGCTTTTGCGTATCCGATGCAGACTGAATTGTAATTTTTCGAATATTTTTGGGTACCCTGATTATGTATCCATTTCATCGGGTTCCTGTCTATAGTTTGAGCAATTTCCAACAAAAATGTTGGGGCAAATTCTCCTTTATAAAAAATTATCACTTTATGTTTCTATATCTATATTAAGGTTGTTGCGGGCTCGAGCTCCTCTTCTTCAGATGAATCGTGAAAAGAATAAAACGTAGGTACGAAATGGTGTACAAATTAATAAAAACAATTGAGACTAGTAGAACATGGGTGTCTGTATTCACACACAAGCAAAAACAAACTCTGCATCACATGCAAAAGAACATTGCAGAATTTGTGTGATCCTCTTCTCATTGTTGATTAGAGCTTTGTCTTTAAGTATGCTTTCCCTGTCATGACTCCAGCTTGTTTTGACCTTATTTATCCCTGTTTTATTAGTCTTATGTGTCAGTCTTTATATTACTTTCACTTTTAAATTTCTGTTTGATTCTTTTCAGAATTTTGCTGATGGCGTAGTTCAGTTCGAAACATTCTTTGCAAATTTTCTACACGGAGTTCGGGCATAAATTTGATAGTAATTCAATCATTTTTCAAATTCATTCGAAACATTAACTCATACTACGAATCATTAGAAGCTTGTTTCGTGTTCATTCATAGACCAAATGATAGCGAGAATGGGCGACTGGAAAACATTCGAAAATTGAAAGAGAATGATCTGTGTAATGATGATCCGCGCCGGTCAGTAAAATAATGAAATTATGGATGCGGCTTAATGCTTTTCCAACACTGTAGAAACAATCAGGCATGAACTGGAGAATTACAACGGAGACTACGAGACTGAGGCTTGCTTAGGTACGTCAGAGACGTTCTGATTGCGTTCGTACAGCAAGACTCATCGAAAATCTGCATAAAAAAGTGATGGAGGCTCCTGGCACCAGTATGCGACCCTTGGCGCGCGAATTGGACTCACCCTTTATAATGGAACAGGAATTTTAATGGAGACCTTCGCTACTACTCACACAAGCGTCGTAGAGGTGAAGTGCTCACAGAAAAGCCCGAGAAAATTGTGGTGTTCCAACCCTTACACGTCTCTTTCGTCCACTCGACTTGACTAACCTTTTCTTCAGTGGGAATGTTTTACTCAGAGTTTAGTTTGGAGTGAGTGCCTGAAGGGAGTAAGGATTTTCCGACAAGGTAATGAACAGATCCAAGTAATTTTCCATTGTAACGCTTATCGAAGTCCACAAAATATGAATGGATATTCACAACTAGAGAACGACTTGTTTCTTTTCGGGAGTGCAGTGACAAAATATTTGGAGCGCTGCGAGCAGTAGTTCTGGAGGCTGAAGAGGCACGAGTGTTGCGAAGGCCAGCCGCCATAGTGTAGCGGATGCTGCCAGCACTGATCTAGTGAGCTGTGGCACAGTAAGACTTGAGTGCTGCAGGGCCGTAAGTTGATGCTGAGAGCATTAGTCCAGGGGGTCACAACCTACCGAATTTTTAAGGGTGGCGGAGCACCGTGACGAGACGGAGACCGGGGCGAAGTGGGTTGACGGTAAGACCTGAGTAGTGTTGGAGCTGGTGGTAAAAGCTCCCTTTGATTTTGATGCCGTCAGCTGCTTTTCGTATCTTCACTCTCAACGGCTTGTAGGCGCGATTTATTTTCGGCTATTTGCTGATTGCTCGCTAAATGGTGCAGTTAGTTTTATCAATCTTACATTTAAGCTTTTAAGTTGCTGCCGCACCGCAAGCTGAGTTCGGTTTTTCTGTTGGCTGTAGTGCGAAGTCGGTGCCGGGGGCTTAGCCACCGGGTGTGCAGTTACGCTCAAAATTATTCATACCCTTGAAGTGTTTTTGAATATATTTAAATAAATTCTTCAGAAGACTACTCTTCTTAGCAATGCGTATCCCAAAAATTGCGGAGGTATTCTGGATTAAAATGCAAAATGAGAGTTTTTGAAAGAACCTATTTGAGGAAATAATGAAAATAATAGCGAACGAACTATGTTCGTATTTATTTGTACCCATTGCAATAACCTATTGCAAAGCCTTCATTTTTAATAACTACTGCACTTTTTGTAGTTCACTACGAGATTCTCGCAGGCATCAACAGATATCTTGACCCACTCATCTTTTACAGCTTCTTCCAGTTCTTCAAGATTCTCGGGTTTTCTGGCATTGAAATTTTTCTTGAAAACCTCCCGCAAATTTTCGATCGGGCAGAGAACTGGGTTTCGTGTTAGCCATTGTAAGACATAGCTCCATTGTTTTGCAAGCGTCTCTTAACAGATTTTGCAGTATTGGTTTCTTAACTTTATTCTTGGGGGCATTGCCATTTTGAAAGGCCATATCGAGTCCCATATCGAGAGCTTAGGCGGACTGTTTTGAATTTCCGCTAAAGATTTTGAGGTCTTGTTTTATGATTCTTTCAACGTTCACAATGCTTCCAGATTCACTTTGCCGAAAAATATCCCCAGAACATGCGACTCGCACCGCCATGTTTCACAGTTGGAACAGTGTTTTACTGTCTGAACGCGTCAACTATTCTTTTCCATACAAAAGAAACGTCCCTGTGACCGAAAAGTTCCATGTGACTAAAGATGGAGATGAGAAGCTAAGTTTTTTATCAATATATTCTCTGGTAAAAGATAATCGGGCTTTAACGGGCTTAGCCATAAGAAAAGGCGTTTTCATGGGACGGCATCCTTTCAATCTTTCTTTATTAGGGTGTTCTTGTAAGTGTTGTTCTCGAAAAAATTTTGATTCAGTCCATATTGAAATTCTACGACACTTTTCCTGTGATCTTCAGGTTTTTATTCACTTCTCGGACTACTTGTACTGACAATCGAGGTGAGAGCTTTTCCTTTCTTTTTCGTTCTGTAAGGCTCTGGATAGTATTGAATTTTAGTACTTTTGTATAGTACGTTAAAAAAATGATACAGGGACTTCAAATTGCTGCGAGATTGATTTGTAGCCACTGCTGTTCTCGTGAGCATCTGCAACATTCCGTCTTACTTCTATACCGACCTCCTTTGCCTTCATCATGTTGTCTGAACTGTGGCTAAAGTTGACATAAGGTATTTCACGGATGATAAACTTAAGTTAAGTAATTAGAATACTCTAGACTGACTGGGATATCTGCATCGTTAAATTAAATTTACATATTAATCGATTAACATTGCTTTGTAACATAATAGGTGGTTTAGAGCAGGTTTTGAGATGGGTACGAATAACTATGAACATGGTTCATTTGCTATTATTCATTATTTCTTTACAAACTCTTTTAAAAACTCTCACTTTGCATTTTATTTCAGAACACCTTCAAAACTTGGTATAATCATTGCTGAGAGAAGTAGCCTATTGAAGGACTTATTCAAATGTATTCAAGAATAATACAGGGGTATGCATAATTTTAGGCGTAATTGTATAAAGGTGGCGGTTCCAGCGCTCTATCTCTCTTTATATGTAGTCACCTGTGTTGTGAAGATGCTGTGCACTACAAAATCGTTTGACAATGGTAAATAAACTTCTGAGCAAAGACAACATTTTCCTGAACTCAAAACAATCTTGTTCCTTTCGACTGAGAACATTTTAGTCAGGATTAAAACATAACACTCAGAATATGAGATGGCTTGCTTTCAGTCTGAAAGGTACACCTCGTGTTATGTAGACCAAATTTCCTCAACATGCGGTGGTTTTCGGAGCTGCCTACAGTGAAGGTGATGTGATGTCCCCGTATTATTTTGAATAAGGTCTCAGGCTCAATTCACATGGCTACGTGGAATAGCTAAATAGTGTAGTTAAGCCCTAGATAACAAGGGCTACCAATGGTAGACCATATCGTCCATTTATATTCCAGAAGGATTGGGCTCCCTAACTACACCTCTGAGAGAAGTCGGAAATGGATGCCGGAAACTTTTCACGACTTCACCAGACCCCATGTCTGGCCTCCTTACTCCACGGATCTGAACCCGATGGACTATTATGTATAGGGCTCAATTGAGAAAGATACCAATCACTGAGTCAGGGACACAAAAGCTCAGCTCATCGGCAGAATTAAGGCAGTGTTTGAGACCCTTCCTAGAGGAACTAAAATCAGATTACTCCAGGTTACGGAGCCAGATCAAAGCAAATGGTAGTTCTTTTTGAGTAAAATTCGTTGATATGATTGAAATATCCGTGCCAGCAAAATTTCGTTTTAATATATGTAAAATGGAATTTGCCAAGAGCTTTCACTCTTTTCTCAAGCAGCTCAACTCTATCCAAACACCCAATGTAACGCGATAATGTTCAATGGAGTGGTTTTTGCATCCATTACTGTTTTGTTGTAGTTACCTTTATGATGATAATTTTCTTGCACTCGCAAAGAATTTTCATTCATACTCTACTCCGGGCATCTGAAATAGCCAAGTTTTTTATTTTTTGTCATGGTTCAATGCGTATTTCATGGGTGTTTTTGATGCTGGCGCGTCCTGTCAATAATGATGGAATCAACTGTATTCATTCTTAAAACGAATAGGATTTTTTCAAGAGAAGCAAGTAATGGTGTCACAAATTCCCTTCATCGTTGCCTCTAAAATCCCCTATTCATAACCGAACTATTTTGACCAAAATACTATCATCTGTATTTTATTTAATCAGATCATTTAATTTCCTTCAGATTCCTCCCATTCACGATACAATCTCTGGTATACTATTTAGAACATTGCTTCATATCGGTGAGGTGATCAGTAATATTTTATGAAGTACTGATACGGGACGGAGTGACCCATCAAGCCACATATAAACTGTGATGAAATTAGGAATATGATTTTTTTGGGGTAATAAGCCCAGAAAATTGGAAGCGCGCATAACAACTTAAATATTTGACGAATAAA
>VOMN01058485.1:0-13571 GCA_014899125.1 Orchestia grillus | reverse complement strand
GCTCTCACTACTACTACTACTACTACTACTACTACTACTGAGTATGACAAAATGTGTTCGAAAGCACACTGTAAAATTATAACGTTCTTGAAAAGCTAGCTCCTCCTCATCCGGTCAGTTATGAGTCGATTGAAAAACTCTAGACGGTCTTGGACCCGTGGGCAGCACTCGGCGGGTCGTGTAAACACAGAAGTCAACACTGTATTGTCAAGCCTTCCCGACGGGCTTCGAGTTTTTAATATTTCGGTAAAAATGGGAGCGTGTCATTTTACTGGTTAAAATACAAGTATGTTGGTGAACCAGTAAACAAACTTATTCTCTACAGTCACAGAGGCAGTAAGTTAGAACGAAAAAAGTTAGTTAACCGATTAGATACTTCTCACGAATATTGGAAATTCAGGTAGCCTCATATTAAAAGGAATGGTCAAACCTGAGCACCATCACGATTTTCGTATCGTGTCCAGCTGGAGGCTTTCTGTGCTAAGTCACTCCTGGATTTAGAAAGGTAATTTGATAGCTACGGGAGACAAGCCGCCAGATTTGTGCGTATGAAAATGGAAAACATTGAATAGTCTTTCTTGAAATCAAATGCATCGTGAACAAATGTGTTAGAATGTTCAAACACAGCTTGAAAAGAACTAGAACGCTTTTATTCATTCTGAACAATTATTTTTAATCATTTGATTACCAATCCTAGTCCAATAAATAAAAACATTTCAACTAACCATCATACCTACAAATACTAGTACATAACCACATGGTTCTTCAAATTTAAGCTCATTAGCATTGTTACTGGCATTCTATCAAAAATAATGAAGAAAATTTTGTATTTTTAATTGATCAACAATTACCAAATTGTCTTCAAACAGTGTCCCAATGGCAGACTTGACTGAAATGAAGGAGGGTCAACGGGTTGCGTTGATTGCTGCCTAGGCCGTCGGTAGGTAATCTAATAATTCCCTCGAGGCTACTTGACTAGAGCAGGTCTGCACGAGTTTTACTCCCTGCCGAGGCTTACCAGCAGCTGCAGGTGCCTTAATTACAGAGTGAGCCCACCTAATCTCCCAGGGCTAGCTGCTAATTTGCCGACGCTATTGAGCCTCGGAAATCATTATTTAGCATCTCCGTAACAAACGAGACAAGGATCAAGGGAATCCTGGTCTTATCGTTTGTTTCAGAGGGCATATTCATGATTTGTGACTGATAGTTCCGCAGCAAAATAAGTTACAGATTTAGCGGAATAAGACAGCCTTCAATGTTCTCCACATCCATCTTCCGTTACCTAAGAAAAGCTTTATCTTACATTTGAATTTCATTCATAGCGTCGCTCTACTTTTTATCTTGCACTTTTACTCGAGGATCTAATACTTCGTCTGAGAAATCGATTCAGATCCACCAACTACGAGCCAAGGCATTAACCAACTTCACGTATGCAGGGTTTTGCCCTCACCAGGCAACGAAAAAATCCTTCTTCTTGGTACTCGATAGAAACCCTGATTACACGAATTGTAACTTTTGAAGTTAGATGCATGTGTCCGGGATAGAAGTTTCAAGTGAAGCTGTTGTACGATACTTCAACGATTATGAATAATCAGCCAGAGTCTAACGAAATGCTACCAATAGAACCGAGACTAGATTAATTAATGTGAATTGATAGGAGTAGAAGAGAGATAAGCATTAGAAAAATTTCACCAACATTTCTCATTCATAAAATAGACCGAAATGAAGAAGGGTCGCTGAAGGTTATTTTCACATAGTAGCGGTCCAAATCGAGAGGCTGGGAAGACTAAATAATTTCTAGCATATCAGCAAGGCGTCTAGGGTGTGGGGACGATCTGTCCGAGTAGAGCAAATAAGATCGAAGTTTAAAAATCCTATCTGGGATATGACCCTCAATGAGTTAAGCAAGAGCACAGAATGGGCGATAATTTTACATAATAAAATTAATTGTGCTGCATTGAAGGATAGTACATACTGTCCCGTTAATACTGCTAATCATACTTTTTTTAAACTTCCGTAAATCTGTGTTAGTAGGCCAGGATAATAGAACTAGCCTCACTCTGCATTCATCTAAGCTTCAACTAACACTGCAACGGTACTTTTGAGAAAAAGTTTCCTTTGAAATATGTTCTAATCGCTGCACTACTGTGTTAGCAAAATTATATTACATTCTTCGGCATCAAAGTTGTGTTACCAAAGTATATGATAAAGCATGCTTTTGAGAAAGTTAGAGCGTGTCTGTTCGAAAATTAGAAATCGAAGTCAAAACAAGCGTATTATTCCATACAAACAATACAGTTTGAAGGTAGGTTAAGTAGAAGTTCTCATCGGCAGGATTATTAATAAGCATTACAGCAGACAGACGAAATTTTGAACACCTAACCTACCTTCAAACTCTGCATCGTTTACTTAGATTAACGAGCTTGTTCCGACTTTTTTTTACATTTTCCTACCAAAACGCTCAAGCTTTCACGTCTCCGTCACTTTTTAGCTCGGCATTTTAGGATATGCCTCCATAAGTAAAATATGATTATTTCACCGAAACAAATCTTTAGTTAATGTTTGTTTAAGAATTCTCAAACATCATGTATAACCTCCACCTAAATCCAAACAAAACCGTTAGTTGAATTGTAAGGCTGCAGCTCGATTTATCCCGTGCCAAATATGTGAAAGTTTTCTTATTGCATGTACACTTGGCTCTTGGTGTTGCATAAAGAGTCATTTGTGATAGCAAACAGATGAATGCAGTTTTAATAAATCAGAATATGCAGTCTTGATAGAACATCTCATAAAGTTCAAGGTTACACGCGCTTCACCATTTATATTTCACAAGATATAATTTGCAGATATAATTTGAATGTTTATTTATTTAATGGACAAAAACTTTGTATATTGAGCTGCTCACATCCCGTTATGATCGCATTAAAACAAGCTCCTCGTTTGGGGAAGCATTAAGTTTGAGGAAGGCCGTCTTCCGGCACCGAAACGTGTCCACAACTGGGGAGAACCATGTCAAATTCTTCTTGTCGATCCTTCGAATAGTTTCAAAATTGTAATAAAGAGATTGGCCTGCAGGCTTTCTAAAAACTGCATTGATGCTTCTTAACTGAGCGTAAGGTAAAGCATGGAAGCACTGATTTATGCTTTTTGAATGTGAGAAATTTTTAAAGAACTTTTACATCAGGAATAAAATTTTACAGAATTTCAAGATCGGACTAACAACAGGTTTACCCACATGCTTTTAAAAAAGTAATTTACTTTTCTTAAATTAACGTAATTTTTTAAGATTTCCATGAGCAACGTTGCCTAATAATTGTACTTCCAGCCTGTATAAGACCGATAGTATCTATTCGCAAAAATAGTGAATGGATATTTAAACTTGCCTCACTCATTAGAAATGGTACGATGAAAAAATAAAGGATTTACAATTGCGAATGCAGTTCCATGAACACTTTCCTGACTCGTGACGTGTACAAACTAAACCAGCAGCAGTATGGCGAAAACAGAAGTTTTGCACTCATTTCCGTTTTCTAATGTGTTGACATCTTTATAAAAATTAGGGCTTCGTAATGTCCCCTCATCTGTGATATAATATTGAATAATCTTGTTGCTCTCCATGAGTTTCCTCATGCACCTTCGAAATCTATTAGAGGAAAAATGTGAAAATTTGCTTCAATGTCGTCAGTCCCTCCAAATCGCTGCCCTATGTAAAAAACTTAATACATCATTTTTTTCGCTCTAACTCCTAACTAAAAACCTAATACATAATTTTTTTGCGCTCTAACTCCTAACTGAAAACCAAATACATCATTTTTTTCGCTCTAACTCCCAACTAAAAACCTAATACATCATTTTATTCGCTCTAACTCCTAACTAAAAGCCTAATATATCATTTTCTTCGCTTTAACTCCTATCTAAAAACCTAATACATCATTTTCTTCGCTCTAACTCCTAACTGAAAACCTAATACATCATTTTCTTCGCTCTAACTCCTAACTGAAAGCCTAATACATCATTTTCTTCGCTCTAACTCCTAACTGAAAGCCAAATACATCATTTTCTTTGCTCTAACTCCTAACTGAAAACCTAATACATCGTTGTCTTCACTCTAACTCCTAACTGAAAAAAATTCATACTCCTTCTGGGCCCTTTTTAACAAAACTTGTATTAAAGTTACGCAAGTTCACGCATAAACACAAACCGTACATATGCTGACGTGTGAATTATGGTTTTAAATTCAAAAGTTTCAAAGTGATAAAATTTACAATTAATTTTCCAGGCACTAACTATAAAGCGTAGCATTCTGCTACATACAGAGTTGGTCAGGTACGATTACATAATGAAAAATATTGGAATCTCTGCAGAAAATATTCCTCCGGACTGGCAATGACGACTACAAGCCCATAAAGATTTCCTACAAAACTTTTTCAGTTAGTCCCTAAAAGTTACAACTTTCACAGCGGGAGGCGTTCAATAGTCGCACGCCTTGTTCTTGGCTAGAAAGGATGGGTGGGAGCACGAGATAAACGCGTTCCCCATGAGGTGACCCACTTCTGGTAACCTTTACGTCTACCAAAACAAGACCGTCACAGGCCCCGTGATGAGTAAACGAGCGCTGAAATAATGAGAGGGTTCAAGCAAAGAGCGTACGATTCATTGCATAAACTGGCTTGTAGCCAAGTAAAAGCAGTTTTTTTTCGGAATAAACTAGTACTAGTAGTTCATACTAGCAATAAACTAGTAGCTCATGCTAGCAATAATCTAGTATGAACTACTACTCCTCATGCCTGAACTACTGCCGAAATTTCACTAGAAAACTTGGATCAAAATATAGGAAGCAGACAAGATTTCCACGAACGCTCATTAAAAGTTATTTTCTGCGGTTGGGGATATCAAAATGTAATATATTTTGCTCATTTTCATGAAAATGAACATCACCATGGAGTTTGTTTTGCTGCAGCGTTCAATTTACAGGTCTATGCTTGTACTCATCATATGATACGGTTAACTCTTTAGCAGCCTTTTTTATATTTTCTGTAAAGAACGTAATTTAGCAAAGTAATGTTTATATAATATATGTAGAACGGAATTTGACCCTCTATTTTCTTCTACAAATTTATTATGATATTGGATAATGAATGAAGGAATACAACACATTTTTTCTAATGTCACTCGAAATCGAATTTGGGTCACAGGATTATGGAGGCCTAACAAACCAGAGGTAGACAAGTATTTGAGAATTCGATGATGTCAATACCGGATCTTCTATCATAGCGCGCTCGAAGGATTTTTACCCGTGAAATTTGAGAATATTTCTACGAAGTGAGTTGGGACTCAGTGTCTGAAAACTTTCCTCTTTCACTTCGCTGGCTCGTCGTCCTGCAAAATGCAGCAGGACCTTCGTGCAGCAATATTTCTTCTCCGGCGGCTGGCTCTGCTTCCGAGAGGAACTGCCCAATTCATGTCGTGCCCCTGCGGTCACACGACATTGCAAAGATAGTTTGATCAGTTCGGTGCCCGTTTTTTACCTTACTCTGGGCCGATGGTTTTCAACCTGGGGTTTTCTGTTCTCTAGGGAACCGCGAAAAAGTTTCAAGGGTGCCACGAAGAAGTCATCAAATGCCACTGCGAATTATATCATCGCGTACGCGAAAGCCATGTTTAGGCCTGTGTCCTAGGGTCCTGGTGTTTCCAGTTAACTTTCATTAAAACGAGAGTCATTTCAGAATAACAAAGAGATTGCCACGCAAAAAATCTTTCAATAGATTGAGAAACCCCCTTGTAGTCTGTGGAGTGGCTGGATTTACACTAAAACGTCATTGAACACCTAACTCAGAGCCCTCGTTTCAAAAGTCATTGGTCTCGGTGGGTGCAAGTTAGCCATGTTCCAGAAAGTGTGCATCCGAACTATTAAATTTTCATCCCATCAAGAAGGAGCAAAAAACCATTGATGAGCATTTTTATTTTAATATAATATAGTACCTTTGACTAGTGAAGCTAAAGCTTATAGAATACACAAATAAAAATTTAACTTGTAGGAGTACGTTTAACGAAATTATAGATAAAATTCCAATGAGTTAAACATTGTTCATCTCTTTCAAGCTAAGGTACTCATGTGAGTAAAAGTTGCAGGCTATATTTAATCTTACGAGTACATAGAAATAGATCCTGAAATTCGCTTCTCAGTCCCGAAAGAAATCAATCTTCCAACGCAGTTCTCTTGTTCTTAAACCCATCGATGCATAAAATTTATTTCTTAATCAATTTTGTTGATTTTTAGAATGCAGTTGTTAGTAGGTGATTTACATTAGAAATATAAATTGGGGGGAAGATAATGTCGAATTGTTGAAAAAAATACAATTCCGTATAATGGACGGCAAGAAGCTCAGAAAGTACTTAAACCCTAAATTAAAATATTGTTTTATAGCATTTTCAAACTTAATGTATTAGTTACTTCAGTAGAAAAGAAACAGACTAACAACATTATCAGTAAATTCTCTCTTGGCATCACTTCCGTTCCTATCGTTATCATCCAGAGTAATTACCATCAAGTGTACATAAAAATGCACGGTATGTATTAGTAGGTTAAAGTTGTTTGCAGCCTAGAATGAATTCTCCCAACACCTCAACTGGTATTTATTCACGCGACTCGTGTCATAAGCTACAGGCGTTCAAAACACCTACTGTACTTATAAAAATGCATGGGATGCACAGACATGCGTTATCTACGTGTAGCAACTATGTATTCGTACGTTACGTTTATGTTACGTTGTTAGCGCGTAGTTTTCTTCTGCGATATAAGATGATAGCGGTACAAGCTGTTGGGACCACACGTGGCACACATTCTAAACGGAAGAAAAATGATTAATATCTCAGCTCTGGGAGAGCAATACAAAATTATTCATCGGCAAAGAGAGGCGGAGCTGTGGCATCTGCATCATCCACGCCCAAGACGAATCCACGAGGTGCCCTAGCAGTCGCCAGCTCGACAATGCAACGTAGAAACGAAGGAACAAGTCCACGTCACATAACTGCCCACCGCTGCTCACCGGAATACTAACATCGTAATTTCTTGTAAATTAAGATATTTACTTTGATATTTATGTAGGAGGATCGGTTTGATAAGACTTCTGTTTATCTCGTTTAATTTTGAGTACAAACTATGAATGATTTTAAGATTTTGATCTCGTATAGACATGGTACAATACGGTAACTACACTGTTTTTCTAGAATTTAGAGTCAACGCTCCAGCAGCTGGCGCCCAGGCCACACTCATGCACATGAATATCACTCGGTCCCCAACCATCAATGAGAGAACTTTTGATCTCGCCTGCTGGAGTTATTAACAATTGAAGAAAGGCCGCGCACTCGATATGATATGATGCCTAAAATTTATATTACGTGACTCTTAGGTGAGACATGGCCGGAGATACACATTTGTGTGTCTATTCTCAACAGCCGTGAATCACCCACCACCCGAATCTATCATGGCTGTGGCAAATCTATCAGTTGAGCCACCGCCTCAAATACGCAAGTTAAATTTCACTTCCAGTCACGTTCTTAATCGCCTTCCTTTCAGCGTTTCATGATGTCTAGGATATTTTACCCGTGTCTCCAAATTTGGCTAGCACTATTTTATTAGCGTCCCTGATGCGCTATCTCAGACGGCGATGTGTGAGTACATTATTCCAGTGTCATTGATTCGTTAGGATTTGTTTACGATGTGTTCAATTCAGTTAGGATTTATTTCATTTGAAGTTAAGAAACATAACGGCACATTGTATCACGTGTTTTACTCGTAAACAGTTGACGTATAATAGAGCATTGGAAGGTTCTCATTTGCATTTATGAAACTCACGAGACAAAATTTATTTAAAGGAAATAATGAGATCTCATTCTTGTACACATTGACCTCATCTGCATGCTTATCAATACTAATTCAAATTGCTCGGTCAATTTAAGATTATTTACGTGACAGTCAAGAATGACCTTACCTCTTAGTTATTTAATAAGAAAAATAACGAACGTTTCCACCTTGAACCATTTCAATTAAAAACACGAGTTTGTGCGCAGTTAACGCAAATCCAGAAAGAACGATCGGAAAAAGGGGCTGCGAAAAAGACCCAACGTACGGCATTATTATAAATTTACTGACAGCGACGTAGGTTTGTGACAAACACGTATGAAACGCTAGCCATGTGAATCTTTCAATCATGAAATGGAGTTCTGGGATAAGTGGAAAATCATCCAAAAGGAAGAATGACAGTTCATCGAATCGAATTTGAGCTCATAAACGAAAATTTACGGTTGCAGGAACTTTCATCGTTTGAGTTGTTTATAGGACACTCGAGACTACCGCTCGTCGTCCAGTCGATAGTTGTCTGTCAGACTTATGCGCCTCCTTAACATACCAAGAAAAAAACCGTCTCAACGGTCTCCACGAAATGTTTCATAAAGCTAATATTTTTTGCGAGCATAGTCATACCCATTTCCTTCGTGCATTAATTTCTTACATATTGCAAGATCGACATTCCGCTACAAAGTTCCACAAAAGGTTTCGCTGTAAACTTCGCTGACACAAGAAATTTGCCTTCCTGTGCTTCAATTTTAATGGTGCTTAGGGGAAGGTATTGCGCAAGAGATTTCGGTATCAACTATTCAAGATTTGAACATAGAATATTGTTTAGATTTTGGGTTTGTTCTTAGAGAATTTCTCAAGTTCCCCGTATAAAAAATTAGTCACCAATTGATTTTCGATTTTTTCGAGGATGAGCAATGAAAACTCTTATTAATTGACATGGCAATCACTCATGGTATGTCAACCACTTAGATTGGCCAGATAAATACCAATAGGAAATTTGTGGGACTTCTTAGAAAAACAAATTAGACATAGAGAAGATCATCCACTTATTTTGGCTGCCCTGCGAGATCAGTTGATGCAAGAGTAATTTAAAATCGACCTAATGTACGTTAGGAAACTTGCAGATTCAATGCTGCGCAGAATTACCTCCATTATTCGTGATCGTGGGGGTCGTACACCGTGTTGGTGGCAGGTGACTAATTTTTGGTCCGGGGAGCGTATTATAGCTCCAGAATTGTCTCACCGCGATGTTACCAACCTCTTGAGAATTAATTTCATTACTCTTGATGAGTTCGAGGCTCATCCTTTAGGTCGTGCATTTCTTGCTGTGCAAAAACTGATGTGCACACGGAAGTTGTCTTCAGTTGTATTTGTTATTCCAATGTACTTTTTACCCCACAGAAGTGAAACAAGCTCGACATGAATACAAATCACTAAATGTTTTCCTTTTGACGTTTATCTTGGCTTGTTTAAGATAGCAATTAAGGTGCCAAGAAAAATTTGAGGCAGTCAGAAATAAGGTTCAGATAAACATATTGTCACGTAAAAATCATCTTTCTTTGCCTCTTTCTAGAGTAGCCTTGCTATACCTAATATGATAATACAATGAACATCCGATGGAGGTGATAGCAATATTAAATAATTTTTTTCTTTGAAACCAGACCAAGGTAGAGGCTGTAAAATAAGTTTAGCAACTTCTTACTTTCGCCAAAAAAGATTGCAGGTTTCCAAGGGCTATTTAGTTTGACTTAGGAGTATCAGAAACAACGAAGCTAGGCCGTTACCGCAAGGACGATAGTTGTTCTGCGAAAGGAATCAGTGAAGAGCAGCCATTCAGTATGAGTAATGGCTGATAAACAGCACTATCCTCGCAGTGCAAATTTCAACGCAATGGGCTCTTTGCGAGAAACACAATCTAAGCGGCAAAAATGCACCAAGACCTCCGGTGAGCTCAACAAATGTCAGAAGGAAATTTCTTTCCTTCGATCGAGGAGTCAAGGCAATGAGCCGGAAATATGTTACTCAGAGAAAAATGACGTAAGTACGAAAATCACTGCTGTATAAAAGTGGGACGTAGTCAGACAAATTGAGAATCATGCATTTTCAAAAGGTGAGCTTATTTCAGAGCAACGGCTTCCACGTGAAGATTCCGATCTTTCACGTTCCGCTCTACTTCTACAGGGTTAAGATAGCAGAGTGATGGCTTAAGACACTTTACGTAATCATAATTAAGGTCTGCAAGCTTATATGATAACTCGATGACTCTCATGAATGTGAAAGCATCTGAAGTGATCGTACACGCTTTTCCTTACACCATTTTCCTTGCGGAAGATATTTTATACTCAATATTCAGACAAGGTTTTATTCAGACAAGGCTCTCATTCAGGAGGCTCAAGCAATGGATAAATTATTTACAGAAGTTAACGAATGACTCATTTGAAATAATATGAACAGTTTCAGGATTCAAAGCCCAATAAAAAAAATTGGATTACCTGGAGAACATTATACAAGAGCCTCAACTCCCCCTCTGTACGTCAGAACATCTTGCAAAGCGTTTACTAACATTTGGAGAAAATATCCGTTAGGAATATTAGCAAAACGTTTTGGTATTTGTACCTAACTAAGTTAGTGTAGGAATCAGTACTGAGATAATCATTGTACAAGGGGCATTCAAACTATTCGCGAGATTTTGTTATTCCTTATTAATTTTTCTATACAATGAATTTATTTTTCAACATAACCTCTGTCAAAGTCGATGCACTTCTCCAGGCGGTGCTTTCATCCTATTAGACCATTTTTGAAAAATTCAATGGACCTCTTTTTTGGGCTCCATGGCGTACTGGTAGCGTAATAGCAACGCAGCCGAGAGGACCAGGGTTCGAATCTCGGCTCAGGCGAAGCATTTCACGTAACCAGGGAATATTTCCCTTGAAAATGAAGCCTAAACTACACTATCCTCACATCCCACTTCACGCCAGTAGTTGTAAGGCATTGAAAACCCAACGGTAAAACGTGCTGGAATTAATAAAGGTTCTTTATGAGCCTATTTTGATGCGTATTTTGCTTCATCAGTGCTATTGAAATAGACTCCTTTCAACCGTTCTTTGAGTTTTGGGAATAAAAAAGTCAGATGAGGCTAGGTCTGGGCTATAAAGTGATAGCAATTCTCATCGCAGTTCTCTAAGAACTTCTTTTGTAACGCGTGAATAATGCGCGGGGGCATTGTCGTGATGGAAAAGGATTCCACGATGGAACTTTCCTGGACGTTTTTTTAGCTAATTCTGGACTCAATTTCCTCAAAACTTCTACATACTAGGCTCCTGTGACACTTTTTCAACCTTCTAAAAAATCTAAAAGTCCGAGCATGTTTCATCTTGTAAGCACTCGGGTCATGGAAGCATCCTGAGGGTATTTTGGATTACCCTCGTTTTATAAATCGAATTGTTTTCATCCCACCACAAGTGCTTCACCCTTTTAGACGAAGTTATCTAGGTTTTAATTGTGTTATGATCGATGCCATTGATGCGAATCTAATTCTGTACATGACTCAGAAATCATTTTTTTCAAATTGACATTTTTCCGCTTAAAACTAGTCATTTTTGTTGTAAATGCTATCATTGTTGATGCTCGAAGACAGTTCTGTAACTCCCTTTATTCAGATATGAGACCCAAACTCCGGAAATACGAAGCTTGAGCTGGTCTGGCACGAACTGTAGTTCGCTTGCACAAACCTCACTTGAACGGGACTATCCGTAGCAGCTACCATTGGGAAATCGCTGCAGAAATATAGAGCCGTCTCTATTTTTAAAATACCACTGGGACTGCTTGGGATTGAAAGCAAGTATAAAAACAAGCATTTTTAGCTTTTTAGGTATCTAATAAAAATTCACTGTCCCAGATACATTTTTTAAATTGTTTGGTTTCGGGCAAACACTGCTGCATCATCCTCACAATCCATTAGTTCTTTAGCTTCTGTCTCTACTACCGACCATGAAGATCTCTGTCTATTTCTAATGTACCTTTCTCTCCCTTTTTGGTGGACATTTACTAATTTATGTGTTCTTTAAACACATTTAACTCTTGGGAATATATTCGACCTTGCAATACTCCCCTTGCTAATTTTTAAACACAGCTATCACTATCATGTTTCTAGCGCATTTCACATAAAGAATTTTCAACTCTATCCTTTTCTTTCACTTTCAACGCTGTTTTTCATGCAGGAGTTGTTTTGGAATCAACAACCAAGGTGATGAACGACTTCACGAATTCTACAAATTCAAGCTACCCTATTCGATAGAAAGACTAATTGGTCATCTTATCTTGATATACTTTCACAGTAATCGTTCCATGAACACTCAAAAGAGAAAAATATCAGGCGTAAGTTGTTAATTATTAGGATGCATTTACTTTACACGTGTCTTTTACGCGCAGGAACACATTCGCTGTCGTCTCAAGTTTGACGTTATGAGAGGTAGGTTGATTTGCCACATCGAGACCGTTAATGTGAACCATCAGCAAGTTCCAATGGTTGTCTTCGCCACAAGCATGAAAGGTGTAATTCTCTAGACAATGCTGAATTAGACAGGAAGAATTATCGAGACCAATCGCGATACGATGAAAAATTGAGATAAAAATGGTCTGCGTTACTGGAAGGAATCATAAGTTACATTAGATGTTGCAAGCGATTAAGAGTGTGTAATGTACGTTGACGTCTTCCCCTGCGTAGGAGTGTAATCATTTCAAAACAGCGTTATTCACTTACAGTGGGCGCAGTTGATTTTTTCTTTTGCTTCTAGGGTTGTGGAAGCATTAGACCAATGCAGCGTAATACATTACTTAGAAGTATTGAGCGTATTCGGTTCTGCTAATTGGTTTTTGTGGTCTACGGAAGAACTATCCAGCCAACGAGAAGTGTCGAGCCGTGTGCTACAGGACATGAGTAGAACGTTTAGTCATCGTATTGTACTTGCACTCGCTGGGGCGCCACAAAGACAATGATAATAATCGTGGCAAACTGAGTTACTATGGCACAAGTTGAAGCGCTGCTAATCTTAAACATTTCCTTTCTCAAACTAATTACGAAACTTGCGATGGGTGCCAAGTTTAGATTGTCTCGGAAGATTCAGCTTCCAGGGCTTTCTTTCAGTGGCATGTTAGAACATTTCATGGGAAGTCACTGCTGAACTTAAAAAATGGAATACAATTACGGTGATACGAGAAATCCGATGTTACCATTCTAGGGTTAAATTTAAACTAGCTACCTAATTTAATCCATTAGAACTGTTTAAATCTTCATTAGTGCACTAGTAATAAACAATAGATATTTTGTAAAACCAATTCCATTGTTATTACGTACATGTGTGAATGTAATCCCATTGTAGTTTGTCCACCGAATTAAGGGGCTCGAGGGCTGTGTTGTTCGACCTCACAAAGATGATATAACACGTCTGAGCTCGGCCGCGATTGTCTCGTAGGCCGATGTTTACTAAGAAGAGACGCTCCTTAAGCATCGTACAAAATGTATGATACCTCAGAAATGCAGAAAAATTGGGCTTACAAAGCAATTTCAATAAAATATTTTGGGTAGCAGCCATTCTATGAAATATCACCACGGTATACTCGTAAAAATTCTCAACAGGACGTTTCGGGTCCCAGGCTATCGTTAGCAAAATTCTGAAAAGGATAAAACAAGAATCTAAAAAGGTATTAA
>VOMN01058477.1:0-32858 GCA_014899125.1 Orchestia grillus | reverse complement strand
ATGCGAGAGGTATGAAGCGACCTCTCAAATCTTGACGAACCACCATTAGTAATTGCTAGCTAAAGGTCGTACCGTCACGCAGTAAAAAAAAGCAAATTTTGTCACAATATTTGTAAATGCATCCTTGTTTTACTACCATTATTAGCATCGTTAACATTGTGCTGAACTCCAAATTTCGTCGAATACCTACGTACACCAGAGTTTCCTTTCAATCCAGAAGCTTACTGATGGGTAGGTCGGGAATGGCCTCAGTAATCCAGTTTGCTGAGAGTTACCGCAGTCACCAACCACACGCCACGAGGTTAACTTCTTCCTTAAACTTTTCGAGTTCCTTATAAATTCTCCTCTGACGTCTACTAAGGCCGACAAGCTCAGGAAGTTCAGATCAGCAGCAATTTTTGATTTGCTTCCTCAGGATTGTCAATATTATTATTCGATACAGACTCGAAATTCCTTAACTTCCGGAATATTGAGTTTTCTTTATTTAACGAAACAAAATGCCGAGACCTTTAGACCTTTTAAGCCCCAGTGACCTTTGATCGGAGCTTGGAACGAAATGTTATTGTTGGGGGGAGTTATTCCTTTTTTTAGTCAGTTACGAGTTTCTGCAGCATCCGTTTGTTCAAGTACGATATACACTTTGTTATCCATCTGGAATATTTCAAGCTTCAAACATACGCAGTAAAAAGAGACAGTAAACTCACTTTTACTCGAACAATACCCAAACATTATACAGACTACTCGAAGCTTCACACCACTAGATGAGCCAGTGCCAGGAATATGATAACAAAGATGGTACAAGTGTACTTGTATATTCGCACGTACAGTGGGTCCAATAACAAATTGGTGACGTATCAAATAATTTAAATTTTTCACTAATGCACTAATAATTTACGTCAAACCCATTAGGCAATATTTAGTGAACAAGAATTTATTTGCAAATGTTCAAACAATGAAACTAGGAAAACAAGGCGGCGAACAAGCCCTTATTAGCTACAACCGCCTATAAAGCACCAAATCCCTCACTAAATTTTTCCTGTTGCATGTTGGGAGCTGCCAATGCCCGTACTCTGATCATTATTTTCAATTAATTTCCTTATTCAATTATTCCATATTATTTTACGTATTTATCCGTTGAACAAACATATGTCAAAACTCTCCGTGTGAACTGTAGATTTAATGTCGAATTTCAGGTTAATTATCAAGGAGGTTAAATCTGTTTTAGTGCTTTTGAACCTACACTTCTGCCTTTATAATCGTTCCAATTTTAGAATCTTTGCTTTAATTGAGTGCTTATCTATTGAAATGGCCGTTTATTTAATCTATGAACTTAAATGTAATCACTCATCCCTTGACACACTATTACCCATCTTTATATGTTTTGCGGATTAATTTCCACTGACATTTTTGAGTATGTACATGCATGTAAAAATTATACGACGGTTCAAAACTCCAAATGCATATACGCCAAAATCATGGCGCGGGAAAGTTTTTCTTGTAAAAGCCCACGTCTCTACATTACTAAAAAATTTCTTCAGCCTATGCACAACAAAACGTCCTCTTGCTGTTGCGTAAATAATGTATTCTTTGACATGACAGAGCTTTTCGAAGAAAGCTACAGGTTTTCTGAGCTTGAAGTAACGTAACCGAACGATCCTATTACGACTTCCTGAATGTGGAACCTTCATGTATTCCGAATATAACATACTCGGACCATAATTAGTCACCTGTTGTTTTTCCGAGCCCCTTTCGAGAATGAAAACTGATGTGTGCATCGGGCTAAAACTGCTGTTAATGAGTATAACAGTCACGCAGGTTATGTCAGGCCATTAGATTAGCCAGCTAAGTCCCCACACATGAGCTCAGTAGAAAATTTGTGGGACCACCTGGAACGACATGTTCGACGTCGAGGAGATCGTCCTCGTACTGTAACCGCCCTACGAGATCAGTTGATGTAAGAGTGATTAAAAATCAACCAGGTGTACATTTGGGCAGTTGTAGAATCAATGCCCCAGAATTTTCACCATTATTCGAGTTTGTAAAGGTTCAACTCAATATTACTAGTAGGGGACTAATTGTTTGCGCAGGGAGCTTACGTGCAAGCGATCCTCGTCATTCAGCGGATTAATTTTAGCAACCTTTGATTTATGGTCACAACTTTCAGCTCCAAATGTTGCACACACGTTTTTTTGACGTAGGAGCACGCATTTTGGATACCTGAACCAAAAATTGTCACAACAAATCGAACCACGCTTGGAGTAAGTAAGTACGTGCGTCGTATGTAAAGACTAGCCTGAATAGAGCTTATGTCCCCACCCCAGTCCATCTACAGCTAGTGAAAGACATTAATGGTTGGCCGCAAGCTTCGCTTTATAACAGAGCCTGTGAGCACTGAGGCCTAGTCCAGGAAGCGGCCGGCATGTTTTGAGAAGGGCTCAGGTCCGTCAGCCCCATAATACATGCGAGGCGCTCAGCCACTCAGATCCCCTCGGACAACATTATCATGTTCCTGGCCGGGGGCTCATGCTTGTACGACGCAGCGTCGGGACTCAACAAAGTTTAGGTGCGGTCCTTGTCAAGTGGCGGATGTAAGTTTAATTTTAAAAGTAAATGCGATGTTGTGTAATTTCAGAACATGGATATATGAATCGCTGCATTTTCATGAGTGATCGATCGCTGAATCCGATCATTTAAGTCTACGAGAATCTCTTTGACTGATTCGAAAATTTCTCAGAACGGTGAATAAATTCTTCATTATAAATTTATAATTTAGGCATGTTGAGGAATTTTAAAAATTCGCAATCAGGTAGTTAATTTTACCTTTGTATGACTGACCGTGATTCTTAGGCTGATACGTCATTTAATTTCTTATGCAATGAATTGTGTTATTAAGCACTATTATAATATTTAGGTCGCAATATATTCTTGATATTTATCCAATATCTTATACGAAAAAACCCCTGAAAAACTGACAAAAAATCGTTGCCATGCGACCGATTTGTTTATTATTTCACGAGCTGGGAGGTGGCTATTCGCGCTGCACAAGTGAGAAAGTTGAATAAATAATGCTTGCGTAGGTACTAAAACTCTTGGGCTTCTATCAATAATAACCGTCTCTACATAAGCTGACGGTCGTCTGTACTGGTGGTGCCAGACAAAATTTCGCTCCTCCATTATATTTATGAAATTATGAATTAAACAAATATTTAAGCACCTAACCATAATAAAACACCCATGATTAGATTCAGCGTTATTTCTTCTCCTAGGTATCATATTCATTTCTTTGTTTATTTTTTACTTGGGTAGAAATTATCCAACAAACAAGGCACAACGAATATTTGTTCGTCAAAAAGAAACTCGGCAGTTTAGAATTAGATGATAATCCTGAAAACCTATCCGCATTTATAACCATAAGCCATCTTAAATACTGCTGACAGCTGCTCCTATTTGTTTATCGTTATAATTAGGTAATATTTAGTCATTATGCTTCATCTTTCTCTCAGTGATCGTGAGGAGCTTAATAAACTCCATAGTGCTCCATTAGCGAAATTGGCAGAAGACCCAAATGTGATGAAAAAACTGCGCAATTAACTGAGGTAAGGCATCAGAAGACCGAGGTACTTCAAAATCTGGTCGCCCTAGAGTTACTTCTTATAGGGAAGATCGCTCCATAAAGATCCGCAACCTGAGAAACAGATTTAAAACTGTTGCTCAGGCTCGAAAAGAGTGTGAATTTTTTACACGGAGTTCTGCTTCAACAATTAATGAAAGATTGAATGAATTTAGCTTGAAAGGTTGCATTGCAAGACGCGAACCGATGATGTCGGTAAGGAACAAAAGACGCGAAAGGAATTCGTCAGAAGTCATGAAGCTTTGATACCACATCCGGGGAACAGGGTGTTTTATAGCGAAGAAATTTTAACGTTCAGTTGGCTAGGCAGCGATAACAGAAAATATGTTCGACGCATGAAAGGTGAGGAACTTCATCCCAGGCGTACAGTTCCAACTGTTCAAGGTGGTGAAATTTCCGTCATGTTATGGGGAGCCGTCAGAGCTCATGGTCCAGGAGCTTTTGTTCGATTGCAATGACGAGTTAATTCAACTGAATATAGTTACACGGTAGCTCAGTATTTTGTGTCATAATATGTTGAGAATTTGGAAGAGAATCCCTTCTTCATGCAGGATAATGTTTCCTTACTCATGTTGGCCATCATCAAAGGATTCTTCGAGAGCATTACATTTCATGTTTGGATTAGCCTGCCTAGTCACCAGATCTTAATCATAACATGAGCGTGAGGCTCCAAATCAAGCAACAGCTACACAAACACATCATAAATAATCTTGATTAAGTATGGGCTAAAATAAAAGAGAAGTGGGACGCCCTCTCTCCAGACTACCGTCGGAAATTTATGTGGCAAAAATATAGCAAGCTGTCAAATCCCAGAGAGGTTATGCTACCAAATATTGACAGGTTTGGCTTGTTTTGAACACAATTTTTTTACTAAAATTTCAATAAAATTACGTTTTTTACACATGCAGAGTGTCTATTGGCCTTTTTGTTGTTGTCATCGCATTAAAGCTAACGAGAATACTAGCATAATTTCATGTAAAAGTCGTAAATCAATATGGTAAATAAATGATTGAAGGACTCCAAATCAATGGTACATAGCTTATTAAGGTCTAGTGAATTAGTAACTTGAAAGTTAGAGTTAGTGTTGAGTAATTTAGAAGTTAGTTAAAAATTGGTACTTTGGAGTTTTTTCTGTCACCACTGTAGTTGCAATTGTAGTTTTCTGATCGGATGCGGTTTTTTCTTCTATTTACAATTTCTGTAAATAGAAATTGATGCTGTACATAGAAGTTTCTTCTGAGATAGTAATTGTGATTTCATGAAGTGAAATCCATACTGTCCAGCTATGTAGTTTAGTTTCGGACAATTTCCACACAATATTGCATAATATTTTCAAATTAGCAATGCGTTTGACGAGTAAATAGAGCACGGTTTCTACAAGCTACCCTGTAAATCATAGCACTTATTCGGGCTCACATCTAGCTATGTTCAAAAATTTCCAATGAAATAGCCTTCGGAAAATTATGTTCGTAATGCTTTGACATTTAAAGGTAGTTTTAGTAAGTTATTCAAGCTTGCTGGACAAATTGAACGAATCAGTGAAGTACAAATGTTCAGGGTTAGAGTACTGTCGCACGGAAGTCTTGCTCTAAGTAGTGATGCGATTCACAATGAACGACTATCCAATGTTTTAAAAATGCAGGTTAAAATTTCAAGTGGCTTTAGCATGGTAATTTTAGAATGAATTGCATAATATGCTGTAAACCTATATTACTGGGCATCCGATGAATTCTAAGTACGTTCACCCCCATAAGGATATGCATATTGATTGTGCGACGTTTGACGGATTGGGCAGAGATGTTGTATTAAAAACGAGTGCATAATGTACAGAAATGATGAACTGCGGGTGTTAATTCTCCAGGAATGTGGCCCAATCAACTCATACCGCAGAAGCTCAGTCAACGATTTTAATATAGTCATGACGACGCAAACTCATTCTTGAGATACACTCGAATCGATGCATGCCGTGTTCTTCCTGAAATATATCCTCGTGATAAAGTGGTTAAATTTGCAGTGCGAGCGCGGAGGAAAGAGCACGTCTTGTTCGAGTTTATCGCTCAGTAGATCAAGCTACTCTGCTTTATGTCTTTTTTTACGGCGCTTCTAAAAGTATCTTTCGGCATCAAGATTTGTTGCAGGCCCTTATGGGTCTTTATGACTCGCGCGGATTGCGATCTGAAGATGAAATCGTCAGTTTAAACTAAAGTCCATAAATCTTTCGAGGCGTTGAAGCTGTGGTTAATTTTATTTTTTAATCACAGATTATGAAAATGAACCATTTTGAACAACGGAATACGCTCATATGTATTTCATATGACTAATTTGTAGGAAAGGTTGGAATTTAGAAAATGACTTACACGTACGCATGGTTAAATATTGGAAAATTTTCATTCATTTCCCGTATAAGAAGTTATTATTAGGGATAAAGCATCACTTGCTGACGCTCTTCTCAGCAAATTTTATTTTATGTGCCATTGACTTATCGAGGGCCTTAAAATGTTGATGACCTATTCGTTTCGACGCGGGGTTGATTTTCCCAAGAGAATTGTAGAAGTGCTTGAGAGCTCGAAAAAACAAAAGAATATTAACAACTTGACCATCCATTGTTCTCTTAGCGCTCCCTCAGCCATCTTGATATTCAAAGTCTATGCTCTGGGTCGAACTCATTGCACAGCCAAAAAGGACGGCAGCAGGTGAAAAGGGTAATTGTTTTCCCACTTACCTCTTGTCTCGTGCGTCTTATCTATCCTGTGACCTGTGTCTATGAACTGGTAGGGTCCGCCTGAGCCCGACACACCTTAGGCACGAGTGGCTAAAGCTAACACAATTGTTGCTGGACTTGGTGAGGGCCAGTAGGGGTGCAGGTGAGGGCCAGTAGTGGTGCAGGTGAGGGCCAGTAGTGGTGCAGGGGAGGGCCAGTAGGGGTGCAGGTGAGGGCCAGTAGGGGTGCAGGTGAGGGCCAGTAGTGGTGCAGGTGAGTGCCAGTAGGGGTGTAGTCCCTCAGTGGACAAGACTGGAGACCTCGACTGCATTTTGGGGAACGTTACATATAAGAGTAAATGCACAATTTCTAAGATTTTGATGAATTCTTTTTCCAATTGCCAATTTCTTACCCTCATAAACAATGTTGAGCATAGCAATGAAACTATGTAGTAGTCCTAATAATACTAAGCACTTCCATTCACACCAGTATTGATTATAAGAGTTCATTTCTAACGGATATCATGGTGCAAGAACGTATTTGCTATTACTGCCACATAGGTCTAAACTGATTTAATACGTTTGCTAAATACGTTTAATACTTTATCGAATTATCAAAATATATAACACGCGCTGTAATACGTACACGAGTCGCTTAACTCAGACGACATTGTTGCAACAGGTTTCCGTTACCTCGACTTCGCGGTGAGACGCAACTTAATCGTCCATTTTCATGGATTGTAATCATGCTGGATTGTAATCATGCGAAAGCTCGTTCAAGACACATTATCTCAGACAGGCTACGAGAAAAGTTGCGCACCTTCGAGTCGAAGGCCACGAGGCTTGGAAAACTGTGAGTACTTATCCGTACTGTCTCAAGATGAGGTCATTATTAGAGTGCTTCCTATTATGGTGTCCGTAAGTGATTATGGAACCTCGATATCGATGTGTAATCGTTGCCTGAACTTCACTATAGTCAAGGCAATCGAGCAGTTACTGAGAGGCTCATTCTCCTTTGTTAAAAAAGCTGATATAACGCATTGACTATCTCTAGACCACTGACCGCTGATCTGGAAATCTTATTCCACACAGGGAAATCACTGATTTTGCGGCTTCTTTTATGTAGCCAGGTTTTATTCATATTTTTTACTCACTGAGCTGAACTAAATATTACTTAAGCCTTAAGTCGCTTGACTGCAATCGAATTTCACGTTGAATGTTTTTTTTAAATTCGGTGTTCTGACGATGGCAAAATAAAAATCAAATAATTCACTTCGTAGGCTAATGTGGTTTTTCTTTTGGCTGGTACATTTCCAGAACTTTCAGATCTCTGGAAATTCTGAGCATCAACAATCCAACAAAGAACAACCAAACGATGTATCATTACCAAACATAAAACAAAAATTACTCTATTTCCAATGTCCCGAAAAAATTCTATACATAACAGTTATTAGAAAAAAATTCAGAGCCTCTGTACAGATGATGTCCCCAAAACGGCCCATTTATTAGTAAAGCTTATTATTGTAGCTTATCCGGATTATGTCTGTAACATTAGAAGCAAATACTGGAGCTCATTAACTGAGGCTGTGACTACCGACCTTCTCAAGGGCTCAATAAACTTGATACTTCCCAGGGCGTTGGTGTAGATCGCTTCCGCTGTGGACGTGGCCCGAAATATTCCTGTAAACATTGATCTCTAGGTACTTCACATTTTAAAACTTTCAAATTCTGTTGGGATTTATTTGTTTTTTGCAAATGACTGATGGGTACGTTAAATATGTATATCGATAAAAACTTATTTACTGACGTCTTATTTCGGGTAAGATAAGCTTGCCAATGAGATTATGATTTCTTTTATCAATACTATCCTGTCGAAAGGTTTGTCGCACTCGGGAGAAATGAAGATATCACGAAAACAGACGAGCTTAATAACTTAATGAACCACTTTCTACACTGATTACCGCTTTCATTCTGTTACGCATAGATTGTTGAAGATTTTACAAACAATTTCAACGAATATTTGTCTGAAGTACGAGTAAACGTAAGGAAAGATCTTTCAACTAAAAAGGAAAAGGTGCTGAGGCTCGTAACTCACTCTCCAGCTAGTTAGCAAAATTTTCCATTGGGCTTAAATCAGGAGACAATGGAGACCATTCTAATTGAGGATATAGTCTCTCCTGATTCCTGAATCAATCTTGCACTGCATGAGACTTCTGGATACCAGCGTTATCTTCTTCAAAAATACTTCAAACCTCAGCAAAATAGGAATCCATAGACGAATGTACTTAATACCTAGGACGTTCAGGTACTCCTGAGATATCATTTTGTTGCTCCAAAAGGTGGTCAAACCTAATCCTGACCATGACAACCACCCTAAATCATCACATTGCCCTCAGAAGCCTGTGCTGTTGGAGTGATGCAGGAAAGATCCGATGCTCCATGGGCTTCCCGTCTCACTCTAACTCTATCATCTTTCTGTAATGGGGTGAGCCTTGATTCATCTGACCATGAGACGTGTTTCATTTGCTCTAGAATCCAGTCTTTGTGCACTTTTGCAAATTAGAGCTGTTTCATTTAATTAGCTTTACTGACCAACGGTTTCCTGCTGACGGCGCAACTCCTGAGACCCATTTCCTTCAGTTCTCGGCTCATGGTTCGAGCAGAAAGATTCTTTGAACCTCTGTTGAAAATATAAGTCAACTGCTGGATGCTTTTCCGCCGATGTGCTTTCATCAATCCCCTCAAAGAACGGCTGCTGAGAGAAGTATTCCAAATTTTATTTTTGCCGCTATTACCACTGGATGACTGCACTTCACGATCTGTTGTCCAATGAGCAATAGCTCTCTACACAGTCCTAAGTCTCATGGTCGTCATTTGAGACTCTTCTTGCGGATTTCTCAACCCAGTAAAAGTTATTACCTGTCCTTCGTCAAAGACAGATGTTTCTCTCTGTCAGATGTTAGTTGAATGCGGGCTTGAGAAGGAAAGTGTTATTTATGATCCACGAGTTCTACATTTCAGTCGATATCAGAGCGTTTCATGAAAATAGTTTCAATATTACATATTTTTTTAAAAAGGAATGGATGGAGGGTGCCTGTGGATTGGATGTGGTTATATGTATTAGTGTAATATAGTTGCTACCTGCAGTGTTGTGTTGGTAGTACGGCACTCCAACAGTTCATCAGACACAGCCAACATCTGGCATTTCCCAAAGGACGCTAGGCCGCTCACTAGCCTCTCCGTCTCAGTCAACAATTAGAGACCGTGCAAAAACTTCAGCCATTCTAAAAAACGACTAATTTTTCAGCCTCCTGATGAACAAATAATCAACAAGATCTTCGAATTTTGGAATCCTGTTTCATAAGTCTCTCTTAAATAAAGATCAAAGCGCCACCAAATTACATATCGCTCCTACCTGCTTGCATAAGTTTGCATGTGTGTGTAGATGTGGTTGCGTGCGTATGTGTGTTTAAATAATGGTTTGTCCTTTAGAGAATAAATAGACTTTTATCTCACGGTTTTGTCGTTTCATTACTTTTCATATTTTGTTTTTATATTAGCAACACTAAAGATGGAGTCATTGTATCCCAAAACGTTTGCATTTTAGCAAAAAATGTATTTTTATTTTCGGTCTCATTTTTATCTTGAGAGTGAGACTCCCTAGGGACCGACCAACCAACACTACAGACAGAGGTTTATTTTGTAGCTTTTATTCCACCGGGATTATTCACGCCTGTTGTGGCAGAGAGAGCAGATGCAGTACTGACTGCCACGACACTGGATGCAACTATTATTACCATATTCTTCTTTAAATTTGTTACGAAGAGACATGCAGGAAATTGTATAAATTATATCCACAATGTACCAGGGTGCGACAGCCTTTTTCTCGGTTAGTGTACTGGCTTTGGAGGCGTTAATAATAATTATTCATTTCACTTGGTGAACACACTGAAAATGTGACGTAACCTAGAATTACTTCTAGACAAATAGAACGCACTGCATACCTTCAGACAGCTGACGTATTAGTCCACTGGGCTACAATGAACCGAGGTTCAGAGACCAGCTTTTGGCCTTCCGCGCCTGTAGCCTCCACGCAGCGGTGTCTCTGGGCCTAGAGGAGCGATGGCGTCGTAAAATGAAGCCTGATGGAAGGCTTCGGAATCATTTCCATAAATGACGACGAAGCAAAGTTGCTAAGAGTTGGCTCAATGCAAATATACGTGCTGGTTGAGATGGGAATTAGCATCCACATTGTCAAGCTTCCAGCTGCCAAGCTGCTCGAAATTTTTTCACAGCCTTATCTAAGCTGAAGGAATTTCTGGCATCGTATTGAATCATTCGCTGGAGGATATTGTGCTTTTGTAGTTCGGTGTATATGTTCATACGTACAATTTATACATGTATGTCAAATTTTTTTTTTTTTTGTCTTTTCAAGTTCGTGATAAGCAAATTTAATACATATCTGAGATTATTTTTTGTTGCAGTGCTATAAATAAACTCCATGTTTTCAAAACACTTGTGGTCAGAAAATGTTTCGTTTCAAGTTTGCTTTACATTGAATATTGCGGGTAATGTTACAAGTAAATCGACCAACTAGTTTTGAAGTTTGCCCTGAAATGTCAATAAATCATTTGGAAAATTCACATTTCATTCTTATGCCATAACTTTCTCCCAGTACAGAAAACAGTTTAGGGGAAAATATTCATAAAAGAAAGTATGGCAGTACATTCCAATCAAGTTGAAGATGCGACATATGGATCTGTCAATACCTTATGGTTAATGACAAGACGCAATGGCGGTTACCCTCGGCTGACCCTCGCAGGACACCTGGGTGAAGATGGCTGAGTGCTGGGTGTCATCCCAGCGAACTCTCCTCCACGTGGAAATCACTCACAGCAAACGCGGGATCAAACGCGGGATCAAACGCGGGATCAAACGCGGGATCAAACGCGGGACTCGCTGGATAGAAGCACGCAACGTCTTCACTACAGAAACTTCGTGATAAAAAAATAAATGGACTTCAATTTTAATTTTTCATTGTATTTGTGGAAATGAACATTTCAATTTTTCATTAAATGTGTAGTTTAGAACACGTAAGTAGTGTAAGATCAGTCAGTAAATTATACAGCCGAAATTAACCAAACCTCGGGAGTTGGAGTCTTTTGGGTCATGACTAACCTATAAATTATAGGCCTGGATTTCGTGGTCAGAGAATCAATTTATCCCAGCTGTGGACGAAACTAACGGACTTGTGCCATGGGGCATACAGCAGGACGACGAATCGCCCGGAATTGGTGAATGAATGCGACAGTTAAAATTGCTAAGTCAGAACTCTATCGCATACTTTTTAAATTTATTCTTCCATGGCTGCGGAGTTCTGTGAATAGAGTTGAATTAAAACTTCAAAATTTCTGGAAAATGAGAATAATGTTTTGTCACACGTTTAAATGGGCCTGTTCTACTAATGACACGTGCCTAACTATCGGCAAATGGACACATTTTCTGACTTATCATGATATATTCACAGTAATCAGGAGAATTAAGTTCGACTAATTTCTGTAAGGAGCTGGTGCTGAGCTAACATCACAGTTGTACAGAAAGCACCCTATCAATATACATAAATTCGTGTTAATAATACTAATGCAATTGCAAGGTTACGGAAACGTGGGAAACGTATCTGATTGTCGTGATGAATGACTTTTACGATTTTATTCGTGTACATACGTTGAAAACAGATGCGTATATTAGCTTTAATTAAGAGCATGCTTTTACAGGGTCTAGTTGCTACATTTCTCAAATGTATTTAACGACTGAAGATTCTACCTTGGAACAGTTTATGTGAAATAAGCCTTATTATTCATATGCATTCCGCCTGGACATAAGAAGTTGCCCAACTTTTTATGTAAAGTATTTTGAGAGACTTCCGGCTCTGGCTTGTAGGAAAAATACAGGTAGGTTACCTTGGATACCTTGGAGATGTTTGGGTCTTCACGCCCCGGTCGCAGGGGGGTGCCGCCGCTTTGTGTGCATGGTGTGCCTTCACATAGCCGCGATCTGTTGAATGAGACCGTTTCCCTCTGCCGTCTGATGGTAATGAGGCAAGGGAGGCCTATCAGGGATAGTTTGTAGAAAGTTATCTTGCTTTGTCTTGAAGACGTCCGGGGAACCATCGAATTCTCTCAGATCTTCAGGCAGAGAGTTGAAGAGTCTGGGTCCCATCACAGCGAAGGATTGCTCATGCCTAGTCCGAGCGCTGCCAGCCGCCCTCGCATTGAACGTCGGCACAACACACATCATGTTGAAACGAATGTGCTGCCTTGTGCTCAGCCTTATGGTCTCGTTTTTGAAGTTTGGTACTAATTCACGAGTTGTTTTATACGCGTAGATTATAAGGTATCTCTCCCTTCTTTGCTGGAGAGAATACAGTTGAAGAAATCCCAGTAGTCCAACCCTTGAACCACACGAATCTTCGCCGTGATGTTAGAAGACATTTGTTCATATACCAGAATATTAATATAGGACAGAATTTTTTATTGACAACCAGAAAAAGAATCAAGCAAAAATTGCATGGGATGAAAGACTTTGGCCAAAACTAAAAACAATCGTTAGTAATTAGTGACGTTATCTTTGTGCGCGATAACAGCATGAAGACGATTATTGTTAATGGAAATTAACTTTTGGACCTCCATTCGTGGTACCTTGTTTCATTCTTTCATCCAGATGATCATCAAATCAGCAAGGTTCTTTCTTTGGACACCTGTTGTTGTCAGCAGCATTAAATGTTCGTCACAAATATTCAATGGGATTGAAGTCAAGCAATTGGCTAGGTCACCAAAAGACATTTATTTCCATATTTGTGAACCATTCTTTTGTTTGTTTCGCCGTACATTTGAGATCATTGTCTCGGTGAATAATCCACTCGCACCGGTCGAGAATTTTCTTGCGATAGGAAGTAACTTCTGCTCCAGTATCTGCATGTATACGAAACAATTCTTTTTTCCATAAATGATATGGATTTCCCCCACAGTACGGACAGTAAATAAGCCCTACAGCATGGTGCTACCTTTTCCATGCTTGACGGTAGGGATTGTGTTTATGGGATCATAGGTGGCCCCGGTTTTCCTCCGAACTTGGGCCCGGGGCTTCGGTTGAGCATCGTTTCGGCCGAAAAGTTCAATACTGCTTTCATCGCACCCTGTAACCCGTTCCCAAAACTCAGTTCTTCAGTCAAGATGGTCTTTGGCGAACGTTAAGTGGTTCTTCACATGTTTTGCGGTAAGAAGAGGCGTTCTGCATGGAGTGAAAGCATGTAGACCACTTCGATGCAATTTTTTCGTGATCGTTTTCGACTGCTACGAACTTCTTGTAACTCCACTTCTTTCAGCAGGCTTGCAGAGGCTATCACGGGCTCGTTTGTCACCTTACGCAGCACATAGCGTCGAGAGCGGCCCGTGATCTTGGGAGGAGCTCCAACTCTTAAGTAATTAGAGATTGCCTCAGTCTCTCAATACGGTTGAATAATTGCTCCAACAGCTGAATAAGTAGCCCTAACAAGTTCAATAATTTGCCTCGAAATAAATTTTTAAATTCGGAACTCTAACTAGTGGCTTTCGAATAGCTTCGCGTAATTCTTTGATTTTGGCATTGTATTCACTGATCATCCAGCTTCCAACAAAATCTAGACATTTCATGGGCTTCTGGAAGATTCCGAAAGCTAGATATTTTTTTCAAACAATATTCTAAAATTGTATAATAAAATAAGTGATTTATAACGTCATCAATTTATGCGAAATATTTCTGTCCAATACATTATTTGCTGAGTCGATTTTCAGGTTGATAATAAATTTTCGCTCTTTTCTGTTCAAATATTTAGGCAAATATATGTTGGCTTAACCACCTCTACCCCTTACCCCAACCAGACCTTGGATTTTTGAAAATATATCTCATGTCCACGCTCTGTATGTATGTAAAAACTAAAATTGGTCAACTAAATTTTTTTTCGAAAATTACTTGAAAAATTAATGAGCCCCTAAAAGGTAACCAAGAGATTCAATTGAAGCTACTTATTTTAGGAAAATGAGAGTGTGTTTTTAACTCGTTGCATCATAGCATTGGACGTGTTTCCTCTGAATAAAGGAAGACTGCCTTGCATTTTAGTAATAAATTTCCGTCCAACATATTTCGCCCACAAGCGAAATTTACGCTCGAATTAAAACACGGAAATAATGAAACATTTCTCCGTTTAACAAACGTAAACGTAAAGATCATTGTAGGGAAGAAATCTGCTGAAATGAGTTAATGACTACATCATAAATGAATTTGCCTGAATTCAGTGTCGCACACTGGCTTTTAAGGGATTCGTTATTCTGAAAGTTTTCAAAATAAGAAGAGTAGGAAAGTCAGTTACTCAAATTAGACATGAATCAATAAAGCAGAATGATATCAACTGCATCGTCTTGTTAATCTCAATTAAAGCCTTTATCGTTGTACTCCAATGAATTTTAGTTTTCTACCTACAACACGTTTACGGTCGACTTCATTCTATCTGTGTTATTCTTGTCCGACAAGACGCTACGGAAATTTCCCTTTTCTGCATGAGAACTCTGGTTGTGATGAACAATCAAAATGCAAATGGTCTTCTGGATGTCTTTGCGATAAAATTCAAGTGACGGCTACACTCTGCTGAATAATAGAAGCGAATTGAAACCCTAACATGAACATCACTTGTTTGTAGCGCAAAGGTTCTAGAGAAAAGGAAATTGGAGACGGCTTTACATCTTGTAAGCTCAATAAAATTTGCCGCACTCGCTCGCGTACGAGGCTCGGGTGACTGTTTCCTCTCGTAATTAAAATTGCCTTGAGATTATCAAATGTTTAAATCGGATGTAAATTAATCGTATATCCTCTTTCATCAAGTTTTGATTTAACCGTATTTCACTCTGAATAAACCTAATGATAATAGCCGAAATATAGTTTTATTTAAGCAATGTTGAAAAATTCATTAATAATACAATTAAGCTTGTTCGAAAAGTCTATTCATTTCAGTTGGTGAGCGATTCATCATAGCAGCTGTAAAAGTAACCCGTTGTTTGAACGATAGTTATGAGTCTAACTATGTAAATTACTTGTTTTCATTGGTCTCCCCCATTAAAGATAAACCTGTCACTCCAATGTTTTTAAATTACTTATCAAAGTTTTTGCTCTAAATAATGACAACTTTAAATCTATGAATTGTTTTTTCTAGGGACAACTGCGACTAGACAGTAATTCCATGGCTAATTACTTTAAAGGACTAGAAACATGTGTCATAACGAATGCCCATTCTGCAAGGTTCAAATATATTTCAGATTGTTTAATAAATTTAAACCGTAATTCGAAACATGGATTATCTTGAATTTGCATTGTTCAAACATGCATGTCTCTTTTCTAAATGTCTTAGGATTATATTATTTCTAAAAGCTACTCATCTATGTACGTGACTATGGGAAATTACTATTGTTGACAAGCTGGAACTAAATTTTATTTTGAGTATAGTGTTTTGCGGTAAAATTCCTAATAAGAAAAATTCATGAGATTTGCTGAAAAGGTTGTTTCCATTTCTTACCTTTTTTCACTTCGTGTGGCCCCGCCATCATTACAAATTAAGGCAGAAGTAAATTTGAGCCAAATTAAGAATTTTCTGCTGGACGCTAAATTTTCCGAAAAACAAATAAAATTAACTAAGGTAGATATTACCTTGAGTTAATTTCTATCTGAAAGTACAAAAATTTACGACGGAGATCAGTTAGAAAGCAGTTCATTCAATTGATAGTACACAATAACGAACTTTTCATTCGCTTCATAAGTAAACACGACTGTAATATATCCTGAAATATACAGGCAAGCAAGATAAAATTGACAACAGCAGCAACACGTACTGACGTTTTTCATACAAGTAACGGGTGGCTGTTACATAAGGTATCATCTACTCCACAATACATGAAAATGTTTCGTGCAGGAACATTGCTGTTCCTTCACTGCAACTATGCATGCAAAATCGATATATGATGATCTTCTGCAAACATACCGGACTTGCTCCCTCGTCTTTGCTGCACGGCTTTACGTTAAAGTTGAAGAACTCGGTGATACTTAATATTGGTAGAATTCAGGTGCAGTTGGTGTCCTGTTCTTTAATTTCTGATCATTTTACGGTGCTCCATTGAAACTCCTGAAAACTTCATATAAGCACTAAATACGCTCATCTTCGCGGAAAGAGTTTCTTCCTAAGCGTGTTGCTCCTGTGTCGAAATCAAGTTAACTTTCAGGTTGAATGCCTGTCAAAGTTTTTGGCGTATCTTAAGTAACATGGTTTTAACATTAGATTTTTAAAAAGTTCATAAATAGGTTACAGTTATCCTAATTGAAGCTTTTTTTCGGTAATTTTCAAGCAATATAGTGAAACAATATTATTTTTTTGCTCATCGTAAACCCTGGAAAATATTTTCAGTGACACTTCAGTGGGATTAATATCGGAGACTTTGTAATCCCAGGTGATTCTTCGGAACAAGTCTTCAGGCCTAACGCTCAATTTTACGGTTCGTTCTATTGTTGTTCAATTATTTCCGCAGAGTTTGTCTTCTGATTGCGCCAAAATGGTAGAACTTCAATCGAAATTGGAAGCGGTCGGTCAACGCAGAGTCGTAGTCCTACGTCCGGGTTTCTCAAGATTTTTTTCTCTCTGAATCATTTTATTGTTCTTCGGTTGTTTATTTTGGAGGTAAGATTTACACTCCAATCGGTTACGGGTCTCATTGGAAATCAAATTGCCCATGGTTACTCTAGCATTGATGCCTGGAGAAAATTCACTATCGTATTCAGCTTATGAAAAAACCAAGAAAGAAAAAAGTATCGTCGGTTTGAAATCTCACTAGAAACGTTGTTCATTGACTGAAAAAAATGATTACTAAACGCAGTTTTCCTAACTCTGCTTCATTGCACCACCTTCATCAGCGGACGAGTAGTGGTGTTCCCTTCCTTGCTAGCGCGCTACTTCTATGAACACTTTTATAGTTGAAAAAAACATCTCAAATTTCTTTTCAGACGACATAACTCACTGAATATGCACTGCCCTTTGGGTTACTACACCTTTGATAATCCTCCCGTCAGCACTGAATGGGCGGTGTACGTCGTACTGTTGAAAAAACTAGTCGATTTGTTCACAAATTTACACTTGAAATTTAGCTTAGAGGCTCATTCAAAATTTCTTTATGATCTGATAGATTTTTTAAGTGCATCCCTGTGACATGAAGAGTACAAATAATACAATTTTACCAGGTTACCGAGGCTGAGCTCGAGAGACGTGACCATGCGCATACTCGTACGGTCAATTTAAGGTGATGGAAAACACCTTCGGTGGCCTTCATGTTTCATATCTGTGTTCGTAATTATTTGAACAATGCTAGTATTCTAAAGCTCAATTATTTGATCATATATTTTATTACATTTATACGCGTTCAAATAATACGAATTTCATAGCAGCGGTACTTGTTCGCCTGAAATTGTATTGGCAATAACATGCTGCTTTCCAACTGAGATACTCCCGGAAGCTTCGTTTAATGCAGCCATTTATTAACAATTACATTGATTGAAATAAATGACAGTGTGTTGGGGCGGTCACCATTCATTACCCACTTCATTAAAATTCTTTACGATATAAAATAAAAATAATAATTCTGTTGTTAATGGTTTCGCTGTGCAAGTTATCCCAGTCTAATTTTACCTTTTAAGTGTTTTGTCGATATTTCTATACTTGTTGTTAGAGTGGAGAAAAAATATGACTAGAATGGAGTTAATATTCACACTTTCACTCAGGAATGAACTGTTAAGAGAAGGGGACCTGCATTTGAGCACGAGAAGAACCTCTCAACTGTTCTTCCTTTAAACCGGATGAAGTTTGATGTCGTAACTGTCAATTTCTATCAGCTAAAATTGAGCGATAAATGGCTGCCGTAGCTCAGAAATTCTGACAAGGGTACAAGTTAAGAACTCCAGAACAAGCTCGAGTTATCCAAGGCGAGTAGCCGAGATAAGTAAATTAATCAGAATTTTTTTATGGATTTTTTTTCAATTAAACATTTTATCCAATAACCGAAAATGAATAAGGACTTTCACTGCAATTAACAGAGTTAAAAGTTTTACGTCTGAATCGTACTAAATAAATTGAATAAATAATAATTATAGTGATACCTAAGCAAGCCCCTCAGCTTCGAAATGTGCATAAATATCATTGTTTTTGGAAGACCTTATTTTGTCGAAAAAAATCATAAAGAGTATCGTCATGAAAAGATGACCTGTCATTAAAATTGGCATCATACTTCTAATCACTCAAACCAGTTTAAAATTTTTGAAAAGACGTGTGAATATATACGTACAGCTAGCTATAGGTATTACGTGCAGAGCACAAAATGAAATATGTAATTCACAAAGCTGCTATACGTAGGAATCGTTGACATTGTGAAATGCTACTGGAAATGACATTTTAGCAGAGTATTCTAAGTATATTTTTGAGCGAATTTTGACATGCCCGATAATTTATGTGAGCTCTTTCATAATTTTCAACTAATTTCGCACAAAAAGTATTATAGAAGCTTAAGCGTTTCCTAATGAATTCAAGAAAAAAACCTTCGCATACTTTTCTGGTATGAGGTCAAATTAGGACCTTGTGCCTCCCGAACTATGGTCAATCTAAGCTCAGCATGGGGTGAGAGGTCCACAAGTGATCGGTCAGTACGAAGATGAGTTTAGAAGTTCCTTAATGGTGATGGGACCATTGACGATGAAGAAGGTGGAGGACAGTCATGTAGTTATGATAATGAACAACTGAAAGCAATCGTTGAGCAAAATCCGAGACAAAGTGTCACAGAAATGTCTCAGATTTGGTGTCAGGACTGCGACAGTTTCACGCCATTTGCAGACGACGCCATTGATGAATCGGCGTGGCCCAATTTTGCTCCAGCATAATGCTCGGCCGATTGCTGAAAGAAAACCCTTCAGATTCTCATGGACTTTGAATACAAGACTACCACATCCTCCATTTTGACCAGATTTTTCAGCCACTGACCACCGTTTTTTAAGCGCGTAAACATATTTTTTGGGACGATCAAACTTTCAAGTACAAAGCAGAGATTAAATTATCTTTGGAAGATTTTTTGATTGAGCTCTTGAACACATTTTGATTAGTGAAACTTTCAGGTTCAAATCAGAGGTGGAAATAGCTTCCAAATATTTTGTTGAACTGCAGACAATATGTTTTTATCACTAGGAATAAATAATATCAGTGATCATTGTTAGAAATGTATAGCTGCTCAAGGCTCAACCCGTGAATAACTTGAACACTTTTACTATTCATTTTTCCATAATAACTATGTTTCTGAGAAAAGCCAGTATTTCTGTAAAAACCAAACATTTTAATGTAACTGGCACTGCTCGAAGAAATTTTTCCAAAAAACTGCATTTGCAGTTTTTCATGAAATACACTCTCCATCACTGTTTGAGTAGGAAGTGACGATCAATTCGTATAACCACAATGAACATTTGCAGTGGACAATTAACACCCCCGACATTTCAGTAAACTTCATTGAATTCTGTAATTATCGAGATTGGCGCAGTGGTGCTATTACTGCCCTTACCAGAAGATCGACCACTGATCGAGTCTCCTTTGCCACGCCCTCCAACGCTGTTTGCATTCTCTGTAGCAGCTCCCAGGAGGTACAAACTCCGTGGCAGTACTGTAAGAATCTAAGTTTCACGAAGTTAAAGGTAAATTTTCGGATACTAAAATTGCAGTTTGCGCGGTCGGGCGGGGTGGAATTAGAAAAGCCGAAGCCTGGGAAGCTTGATTGTGTCCTGAAAGAATTTTTCCAGAGGCACCTGCCCTGTTGAACTTCAGGTGGCAGTACCAGGGGACAACAGCCCACGTTTTCTTTTCTATTGTAGTTTCTTTTTAACGATTTTAGAAGAAATAGAATAGAAAATGGCAACAGAAACGAGCCCATCGAGAATAGGTTATTCCTGGGCTTCTACAGCCCTGTGCATTCTGACAATGAAATTATCATCTCACGATCACATCACATATCATCACTCGATGATACAATTTCTTTCGCGCAGACGGAAACTTAATATGAATTCAAGTTTAATTTCCAGGGGCTCCTCAGTAATAACAGGTGAAAAATGACATAGTCATTAAAAGAAGCGTGCACGGACTCTTTTCAACAAGAATTCTGTGCTCAAATTTTCTGGGCAAACAACTCTCAAAAACTCTGAGTTCCATGTCGTATTTTGAAAATTCCGGGGAACTATCACTTCTTTGGATATAATTCTATGGCCAGCCGTACTGCAAAAACTAGAATCTCTCATGAAAAATAAACTTATGGCAGCTGAAAACCATCAGGAATAAATAAATGGACGATGAGGTTTTAAGATTAAGCTTACGACTGTAGCCTATCATTGTTCTGAAAATATTTTGGAGACTCACTTCGCTTAACAGGTGGTTTTTTGGTGAACTCAGGGTGAATTCAAAGATCTTGCATAGTCATTGTATCATGCTTTTGACTTCAGTAATGCATAAATAATACTCCAAAAATGCGTGGAAAGTTTTCAATCAGATAATTTCCAACTGTGAATCTACTTTTACAGTCTCACTCCCTTCCGTTGCTATGGCTGCAGATGCTCATCTGATCTTGGAATAAATATTTCACATATTCTTAATCTGACTACAGAGTCATATACACGTATGTATTTTTTTAAATTCGTGCAAATTTACACGATTTGGAACATGGTATGTTGAAATCATAAATGCATTGACGGCAACGTTAGCTCTTGCGTTCATGTTGGTTCCATGGGAATATTAGCTAACTACAAAAACATCGTGTAAGCAAAACTCAGTTAATTTTATAAATCATCTGCAAGGACTAAAAAAATACTCCGGATGACAATGGTTAAGCAATTTACTTTCAGGAGATCAATCTTTGGTGCTTTCAAAAATTAATACGGACAGCAAGCAGTCACACCTTTAAGCAAAAATAGCAATTGATTGAACTAATTAATAAATTTTAGAATCGATGAAATCAAGAACCAATGAAAGTGATTTAGTTAAATAGTATTTGATTACGAAAATGCTGCTAAGTACATAATTTCAGCTCAATGAATTTGTCTTTTGAGCTAAAGGCTTGTATATACGCCTACTTTTTCCTTTGCCTATTTGTAAAATGATCCAGTACAGAATATTTTCAAGCTTCACTGAGCATTGAAGTCCTTTTTTACCAAGTTTGAATGGATTAACTGTTTCTGATATTTGTTACGTTCAGATGACAGATTGCAATAGCGACGATTTCAACTGAGTTAGTTAAATGTCAGGTGTTAACTCCGTGGACTTTTGCAGCTGAGTTCCTAAACTCCGAATGTTGCTTAATTCACTCAAATATCTCTAATACGGTAGGCCACGGAAAGTTTTACATTAATTTATCATCAAAAGTGCCTGTTACATAAACGTGTTAATATCATTCTCAGACATTTTTTAACCTCCAAATCGAAGTATGCTTAGTCGCTTGGGGAACTAGGTCAGTTAAATATCAGATGTCAACATTGTAAGGTTTCGTCCCCGATGACATAACATGAGAGCTTTGCTTAGCAAAATATTATTCGGAGTAACTTCAATATCACTCATTATCAATCCGTATCGTACAATCGCTTGAGAGGTGAGAATTCTGCCATAACACCGCATTACATCTCGACTTCAGATTATACTGAATCCTCTGCAAATTTTTTTTAACGTTTACAGAGAGAAATTTCTTATAATGACTGTTCTGTATACAAAAATCAACAATAAATGGAGATAATCCGATATTATTAGAGCACTTCGTACAATATGAAAGGGAGGAACATTTTATTCCCACCAAAAGTTTGGTGTTCGATCCTCTGTAGTAGAATCATGTGGTAAATACACATACACAGGATTTACCAATTGGCTCGTGAAAACTTCGCTATGAGGTCGATGATGTGACTCAGAAAATAACAGCTGGTACTGTTAGTAGCTATTTTTCGCCTCATAGCTTGCATGTAAAGAAAGGGAATAGCAGTTTAGCAATCGTTTTCAAATATCTTTCATCTACTTCGATAAATATTTGCATGGGAGTTTCGAATCAGTTTTTTCTACGTTTTTGGTTGTTTTCATGTAAGACCAATGTAAATAAGCAAGTGATTTTCAAGTCACATGTACATTCATTACAATTTTACATATTTTTCATGTAATGCTTTCGGTGCATAAACAACATGACCAAAATACAAAATCTACAGTCCTATCACGACGAAGCTCGCTATTTTTTGCGGTCATATCATTGGATCTTATCAGGCGTAAATGTTTCATTTATATCCCATTATTATGATTGAATACCACGAACAAAGGATTCGTTTTCGCATTATTAGTCCAAAATTACCTAAACGAAACATTTTTAAACCAATTTAGCTATTTTCTAATGGCAGCTGATCGATTTAAGTAATCCCTTTTTAGAGCAGGAGTGATATTCTGGAAGTTCGTGTAGAGCACATACTTTATTTCCCGCCTACGTTCATCGGTCTCAAGAGAACATATTGTGTCAAAAGAGCTATGAACAAATGTAGAATGAACATTCGGCTAAGTGCCCCATCAAATTTTCGCAAAAACAGAAATGTCTGCAATCCCTGTTGCTATTGGAGTGTTTATTTATCAACTTTTTCTGGATAAATTAAATAACATTGTTTAGGTTTATTTCTACCCAAACCTGGTGATTATGCTGCGGCAAAATCTGTGCATGAAGTGATAAAAATGACTATCACATTGACGTTTTTTGAACAAAAGGGTTTGAAAAAGGTTTCAGGCCAAAGCACTTATTTCTCGAAGCATTTTAATTTATTTACAACATAAGATTCGTTATTTTCTATGCCCTATTATAATCTACGTAAGCAGAGATAAATTTTGCGGATCGTACATGTGCGAATATGAACTTGTAAAGCATTGTACAACGAAATTTTAGGAACTGTTCGAGAACTTTTTCACTGCCACTCGCAGTATGTAGCATCCGATGCTCCACAGGGACCAATGCTTTGAGCTCTGTCATGACTAGATATTTTGGTCAAAATTTTTAGGGAGGCGATTGACGTTCCAATCATCTTTCATTAAATTCAGTGAGAACATTGAATGATAACATAATTTATGTACAGGGAAATTAAACAATTTAAATGGGTACCTACATTTAAAATATGCTAAATGTAGCATCCAGCACTGAATTCATTTACACTATTAATCAAAAATTTTCACCGTTGATAATCTTTTCGCAGAAGGCACCCAATTTTTTCTATGGTGTGCTTCTGTATGTATTAAAGCTCAGTAAATATGCAAACTTTCGATATGGGAAAAATTATTTCATTCATTTTAAGAGCCATGCCGAAAAACCATTCGGAAATCCAGCCGAACTTCTATATTTCTGCTATAGTGTGCCTTTTGTGTTACTCCAATTGGAACACAAAAATGAGGCTGAAATTCTAATGGGACTGAAATTAGGCTCAAGAGGACTTTTTCATGACGATCTATCCTCTACAAATCGTCACGTGATAGCGTATTGAAGGACTTCAGCTAATGTGAACTTTTCCTCATAGAGTCTTCAGCACATTTATTTTTCATCTACTTTCCTAATAGGTCCAAGTTATCCTACATATGCACGATGCCTGCATATAAGGACTTTATTCTGCACGTAGTTGAACATCCTTGATTCCTGTAATTTTTAAAATCTTAGTTCATTTTCAACAATATTTTATTTTCAGGACTGACAGTATTATTCCAGAAATAACAAGCTCGTCATTCAGTCATGCGGTGTATGTACAACACCAGAGCAACTCCGACCAGCCATTCCTTTCATTGTAAAAACCACGCAACGAATACTGCTCGCCATTGTCCAAGCAGCTGAAGTACTAGAAAATATTTACTACTACAAATTCTATGCTACGAATACGACGGACTAATCCACTATGTCGATGGAGTCTAATCCAGGCATGTGTCCAAAATCCTGGAGATATGGGCGAGCAGGGTTTCATTACAAGATTGCGGGTGTAATTTCATTCTCCCTACAAGGACATCTACTTTTTTAAAGCATCCCATGCAACTGGCCCATATTGTTGCAGGCAGAGAAGGCTTCATCTAAAATTATTATTAAGAAAATGCCGAGAGTTGTTGGGAAACATTTTGTCCTTGGACTGACTTGCATTTGCCTAAGAACACTCCCCTTTATGAGAACGTTTACTTGAATAGCAAATATTCTTGTTTCAAAGCGATGAAAAAGTGAAGAACTCCTCGATTTACGCTCTACAGACTAAGTCAAGAGGGTATTTTTCCTTAGCAGGCTGATTTATTCATTTACCAAAAATTATTTAATTTGTGTAATGATGTCGAACAGAGGTGTTTGCCTTCATCAGTTTTCTTAGGTTATTTTATTTCCCTCTCCTCCTTTTTTCAAGCTGTTTCTTTTTTCTTTTAATGGCCCTTTACAGAGGTTATGCAGCACATTAACTGTACGTTACATTTTTCTCAAGATTACGTAAGTACTGAGGAGGCCGCAAGGCAGCTGCCATCAATTCCCTCCACCTGCATTACCATCGTATAGCGATTGCACCTAGCACTATGAAGTACGTACAAAAGTTTAAACTCCAAGAGTGAATTTGAATTTTTTTTACTGGCATACCTATGAAAGAAATTTGAGAGTTCAGCATGCAATTTATTCAAATTAAAATTGATTTGAAAATATTATTGATTGCAACAATTCGGTGACGCTTCCTTGATTTATTGGTACACGGTTAGAATTCAGGTCATAATGATACGAGCCAGGCAAACTCAGGTCATAATGATACGAGCCAGGGAAACTCAGGTCATAGTGATACGAGTAAGGCAAACTTAAATTCAAGCAATTCAAAACCCCGATTATGAACGCCACTTGACATAGCAGCTTTGATAAAGAAGATTCAATATGTTTTGACTTTAGCAGCTTTAAACAGCTTTCTGAGCACAGTTCTGCTTCGAAGTCTTGCTTTTACTGTGCGAGTTTTATTTACAGATCTCCTTTATTGTGCATATAATGTTCACAATTTATTCAACTTTTCTTCTATCACAGTTCCGAAAACAGGGAATTTTAATTTCAATTTATCAATACCAGGGCTTATTCTCTCGATAGTCATTTTTTGCAAAACTAATATTTGATACAAATATCCGTTCCATCATGGCTGCAGTTATTAAATATCAATACTTCTCGCAGTATATCTCGTGTTTTATTTTAGAGTCCAGTTTGAGTCAAATGATTTCACAACTCGAAGCTCCATCCGCAATACACTTGCAGCGTTGAAAACTATTAATTCGGTTAAAGTTTTCCGCTTTCGTGAACACTGCAAAATTCTATGAAAATCGGAAAGCCTTGAACCGAGTGGTGCAAACTCATAATAAAGTTACTAGTGGACTCTCCTCGCCAAAAATGGCGGGACAAATGATATTTAATTCATAAGATGCCCCCTTATTTACGGTAACTCTGACATAAAACAATGCTATACTCAGTATCACTGATACGGACTGCCTTAGCTGACAGTCCCGCATTAGTATAGGACGTATGGACGGAAGGACCAAGCAAGTAACAATGGGCTTTAATTATACAGTGGGATTAATGGTTGATTCAATCACACGTACTTATGTACTTACCATTATATAGTCTACCATAATTTTTTGATCTATATTATTTTTTTCGGGTATATTTTATCATATCAATGCAACCTAGGAAATAAGGAACTCCGTAATAGCGTATTGTTCCATAATTCCATTCCAATAGAAATTTTTGGGGATCTTCATACTGTTGAAGAAAAATATATTCTCTTTAGTTAAAATGAGTGTTTGAGAATTATGTTTCCCAATTTTTTTATGGAGAACATACATCCGTTAACAATGGCTACTCTTCATCGAATTTTTGTCGTGATCCTAGAGATCGTGATGTAATTCTACTCAACTAACAGCACTGTGCATTCAGATAAAATTTCCGATCCTCTAAATCGACGGGAACTGCCTCTCTGATTGCTCACTTCTGCACAGAAATTTTCTTACTTTTAGACTTTCAGTGTCGAACTAAATGATCGGATGAGATCAGATGATATAATATGTGCGCCAAAAAGCTTAGTACTTGATTAAAAATGCTTTAATTGAAAGCATCAACTGCACTGGTACTCCCATAGGAATCCTTTTAAGGAAACTGAGTGGCATCTCGTGAAAATAACACAAGCAGCCCATGCCGTGACGTTTCCTCCTCGCACGTTACTCAAAGCTGGGTTCACAATTCAGCTCCCCGATGAGTGGAGTGTGAGCTTGTCGCTTGTCCAAAATTTTTGAGAGAACGTGCGTTCATTGAGCACAAGAAGTGCGCCTTGACGTCGACAAGCATTGAGATGAAGGAGGAAAAACGGATCCTGTAGCGGGCATTATTGGCAGACAAAATGAAGCACTACATCGTGGCCGAACACAGTAGGGACGCCTAATATTAGCATGAGGCCTCCAGAAAAGCCGCTTCAGGGGCATATGAAAACTGAAGGGACGACAGCGGCCAAGTCATAGACACTCAAGGAACAGTTCTTACGCAATACATGCTGAAACGTATCAGAATGTTTCTACTACTGAAATTCCATCTTTGGCTGCAAAACCATAGCTCATGATGACAAATCTCTTTCTGACATTCTTACATCAGGAGTATTTCATAGAATCCACTGATAAGAGCGATCGTTTGTATCCAGGATAATGAAGACATTTCAATAAAATTCTCCACACATAAAGAACCCCACGGTTATTTAAAAGAAATAAGCCGGGGAAAGTGTTTGGAGTGCATCTCCTTTGTATGGGTGTGCAACGCGGCACAGGCCTAGTGCAATCATTTTTACGACACCTTAAATCACCCTCCAAGGGTGCCAACAACGTAGTTTGCGTTCGTGAGGAGTCATTCCCTCTCTCACACGCCTTCTAAATCGCCCTCACGAAGATAAGAGGAGATCGTGTACGACCACTTCGAGACTCATTAATAACCTCTCACTCGTACCCGCTCCGCTGGCGCAGCAGTGGCGTGACCGCCCTCGGTTCCTTCACAAAAGACCTCAGCACAGACAGCTTCGAATGATAAACCGCCCATAGAAGCAGCAGTCTTATGTAAATGCATGTCATAGCAAGAATTGAAGTTTAAGCCCCTTTTGCTGCTACATTGCCTGGCGTACACTGAGGAGAAACGTTACTGTGATTGCAACTGCAAGTAGCATCCTGATCTATTCCTGCACACTAAGGACGTTTAACATACGAACTAAAATCGCATTTATTTACTTTACGTTATATTCCTTTAGTTATTAGTTCAACAAACGTGTTTTTGTTCCCGTCATTAAAGTACGCACTGAATAGAGAGATCCTTGCCCTCAGAACAGCCAGTGCTTGTAAAGCTGATCTCACCACAATGGAAACTTAATTGGGAGAAATAATTTTGAACACACTACAAATCAATGCATAAATTTACAAGTAATGATTCATATTCGATGGAATTTTGACTTAAGGAAGGTAAATAAATTACATAAAAGTCAGCGTGAAAATAAAATTTTAGTCAGGTTCTCTTTTACGGAAGCTATTACAAACACGTTGGATTTTAGGTAAATTTTGATGGAGATGAAGATAACCCGTCAACAAAAATTGTAATTTACCAAGCTGATTAATATTTACTTACCTGTGTTTCCCTTAAATGAAATATATATGCAAAGTGGTTATTCACAGAATTAATTGGATTTGAAAATATCTCAATTTGTATTGCTTTCCAGCATCCCGTAACAGCGCACCACAACGCGTCTTTGTTTTCAAATATTCGCCCATTAACGTAAGCCTGCGAGGCTAATACTAGAGATTCTTGACGGGATTCAGATTGGGAACTTCTGTGGCCTCCCAGTGTAACAATATTGTGGTCGTCGAGCCAATTGGTTGTCAGTATTCCTCGGTGAATTGCAGCATTATCTTGCTGGAATATAGTGTTATTCTGGGGATGATTGTCCAAGAATGGAAGAAAACTTCTCTCCAAGACTTCAGTATACTTGAGTGTATTCTGCCTTCTTTCTATTTTCATCAAATTCACCTTACCTTCGATGGAAAATGATCTCCAGATCATCAGAGATCTTCCTTCAAAATGCCGCGGGTTGAACACTTCTTCGTCCTTTCTGAAATCGTGCCAGTAGGTCTGTAAGCCGCCAAGTCCATCCGAAATAAACTTTTTTTTCTTTGAAAACAAAAGATTTTTTACCAATCTTCGTTATTCGACTGCACTTGATTGCGCACCCACTCTTACTTACTTTTCTTGTATGACTCTGTCAGTGCTGGTGCAGTCTTTCTTCTCTTATGTACTAAGTTTTTGAAGAGATTAAACTTTGTCAGTTATGTTCATATTTAAGGACGTTTGAAGGCTGCTGCAGCTCTTCTCCGTAAGAGGACCCTCACGTAGCAGCATTCGGCGGCTGGTCGGGACTAGTTTGGATGGACGTCTGGTTGATTTTTTCGGTCCATAAAATTACGGAATTGAAAATAGTTGTATATAACTTTTATAGGCCTACTTATTTTTTGGAAATTGCCTAATTAGAACATTCTTCACTACTTAAAGCGCTCATGTGATGTTTTGACTTTTTTGTCCGCTCACTCCCTCTTCCCATTCCTTTAAGTTTAATGAATTTAACTTTTAAACGCTCAAGAGTGCAGTACAACTCAGCACAACATTTAGCACTGTTTTCTTTTGATCTATTACCTCAGCGTAGTAGTTGTAGTACAGAACTACAAAATTTGTGTAACGTGTCCCACCTATATTTCCATCAAAATTTACCCCAAAATCATATATTTATACAATTACTTCTCAAAGAATAGATACAATGAACATTTTGTTACTACACAAACTTCTAGTTTAATAAGATTCCTTCAGTCATCGTATCATCAACTTTGACTCGTTTTTAGTTAAGTCACGTGTTAATTGATAGGATGCTCTACCAATATTTCCATCACTTTGACGTTGGGGTCAACTAGCGATAATTCAGCGATAGCTAAGTGGTGCTCCTTGAACCCTGCACGAGGATATTCTCACGAAATGCTGAAAATCAAATCGAATTTAGTAACAGTAATCAGCCAAGGGTGCTTTCTTTGTCTCTACCGAGCCTTGTGTGCCGTATAGCCATGGTATTACGCGGTAAATAGCGTTTACTCGTGTAATTGGTTCCCGGGACACTTTCCTCTGAAATATTCAGAGAAATGTTGCTTAAGTTTTTGAAAAGAATTATTTACAAAGCTTGGATTCTCGAAGCATTCTCAGCTCTATGCAATTTCGTAAAAGACTTTTGAAAAAAATTCAACGACAAACGGGTTTGGAATCAGTGAAAAGCCGGCAGAATATCACATTTACTGTTCTATCATAAACTTAATCAAGTCTTGGAGTCATCTCTTATGAAAAAATTTCTGGTGTTCCATCTTTCAATTGCCGAACATCATGAGTGCATGTCCGTCTTCTGGGACCATCAGGAAGCAGAACTCGGCGTCATTTTTAACGCGTACAGCAAACTTCAGCACCGCTGCATGCACACGCGAGCACAACCGGTCAGCTCTGGAAAATTAAGCTGCGGATTTTGACCTTTGAGGATGGGCTTAACAGCAAAGTTTTATGCAGAAATCGATGAAATCCTGTCCAGGAGGGCTCTCAAGAATAATTACGTTTCTCCTTTGTATTGATAAGTTGATTGAAATTAGGCCTACTTCGGCTTACTTCGTTTCATTTAGTGGGAAATTTTTTCAACCTTGTTTCAATCTTTAAAAATACATAATTTCAATGATAAAAGTTTAAAAATAAAGAAAAAATACATTTCGAGTAACGATTATTTTGAAAAGAATCTTACTTCATTCGATGATCTATGTACTTGACATTTCAGCAGTGTTAATGTTATGTTATACGTCGCTGTTCAAAGCTCCGGTCGCTTATTCTTCGCAATCCCAACGTGTGTTGAATTTTCTGCTTAAGATTCTCCAAACTCTCTTAGAGGAGTCATGAAAAGTTCAAGGACCTTGCGAGGTGATGAGATGTTGGATCAGGGCACATCAGGGGCCATTCAACTTCCCAGCCTGCAGCAATAACTCTCTTGCAAGAGACATTTTGTAAGTAATAATGTCGCGCGATAGCTCGAAAATATCGCGGCGCTTTGTCTTGGGTCTTTCAAGTCAAATTAAAATAACAGCTACATGCGTGGTTAAGGTAAGCCATCGATGTTGCTTGAGAGAAATATGCGATACTGCTTTTCTATCGGCTGAGTATTACAGGTTTGAAGTACAGAATTTTGGGTTTCATTGTTCTCAGAAACACCATGTATTCATGAATAGGTTTTACATTGTGGGAAACAGTTATAACAGAAAATGTATGCGTGCAAAAAACTTTACCAAAAGTATCTCATACACAGTGAAAACAGTGGCCAGATATGAAGTTAGTGAAATAATTACTGAATTTCGAATAATTTCATTTCCAATACGTAAAAACGAGATTATGGCTGAAAAAATTAGCCAAAGAGACAAACTTCATTCGTCAGAAAAGGCTGGGAAAAATTTTTAACTCCTCTTAAGAAGAACACTTTGTTAAATAAATATCATAGCGTGTGTTTTGCAAAAGCGAAAATGTTTGAACTTGAACGCACTTCTTAGGCATCCACAGCTTTGAGGCAGAATTAACTGGGTTCCCAGCGTGAGCTCGTTCTGACTTCAACAGCTTGGTCAAAATTTCCACCCTGCTGTAGTCCGTCTTATGGGAGAACGCAGCAGCCCTAGCTTAGTATTTGTGTTTTCATTTCTTATTTTTCTAACTGCACATTTCAGTCTCTTTCAAGCTGATTTTGCCAGCTGCAGTCACTTAAAATTGAGGAATGTAATTATTGACTGAAGGGGCGTACGGTATCTGAAACACTCTCGCCAAAAAACATTGATCGTCATCAATTAGCCCAGTTATAGAAGACTGGTATTTTTGATGACGATCGAAGTGCTGTGGGAACTGTAGCAACTGGAAATTATAAAAAACGGAGATTAGATAGCGTTCTTAGCCGTCTCATTGTTGATGCTGAAATCTTGGTGTACTATTTTATTGCCTCAAATTGCCTTCATTCCGTTGATGAAGTATATCTGAAGCATGCCGTTTTCTTGCTCGGTTACATGCGTACTTACTAAAAATTAGCATTATCTTTGCCAAATTTTACTTCATAACGATTCTATGTACAGCACCAGAACATCATGGGTGATGCATTATTGGTTGCTGCAATTGAAGAGGGAATACTTTAGATTAGGCAAAAATTCTTCCAAAGATAATTATTCAGTCAATTTAACATCCGTCATGTTCTCCCTGAAATTATCAGTCGGTTGGATGAGTATTAGAAATATCTGTGGGCCTTCGAAATCTTTCATTGATTCCCACAAGTGTACAACGACATAGCTCGATGCAACATTTTTTAATACTTCTCATTCATGTAGAACCCCACGCTATTTGCCGTCAGATTTATTTGTTGACATGACCCTCAACTTATGAATTTCACCATCGAACATCACTTCGTGAGTCAATACGGGCTTGACCCAAAAAGACAGCGTAAAACTCGCTGTAGCATGATGGTCGGACTGCAGAAATTTTAGTTCTATTGACGCAAAACATTGTATTGTACACACATATACAGCATGTTGGACTAAGTTAGCTAGTTTTATCTTTGCTGAGGAATGTCAGTTTTAAGTCAGTAAATATCACTCGATCTGACTTCTGCTTATGATTTTATCTCGTTCTAGATTTTAACAAAAAATTCTCAGTACCGGTACGCAATTCCGAACGACAGTATTCACAACACTTTTAGTCAAGGTTGTTCTCGAGGGTAAAGAAAACTGCTGATCGAACTAGAGAAAACTAAGGAGCACACAGTGTCTACATCTTGTTCTCAAATCAACGATAAAATGGGTACCCGATAATCGGTCCGAAACATTGTAAATGAATAATTACTTTTACCTAATTTACACACCCCGCCAAAAATGATGGAATTTACCATAATTTACTCGCAAAGTGAATAAACTTTTTCAGTGTAGCTGCCTAGCATCGTGTCCCTTGAAGTCAACTTTTCGTAAAAAAATATGGTATCTAAAATATCATGTCGTCTTCTTTTAAATAAGCTTTGAAATCAATTAGTCTTAAACAAATCATGTTAACCAAATACTGTCATGTCATTTTTACTTAAATAGAGATTTCGCGTGTCCTAGATTGGATTAATCAATGATACGATTTTCAGCATCTTATCTACGGTATCCTAGTTACACCTTCTAGATCTCTAAGCAAAGTTTGAAAGTCAATCTGTCCTCAAATTTTCTCACGAGATAAACACCGATAAAACCCTTCCATTTCTTGATATTCTTGTGTCTCAAAACAATGGA
>VOMN01058474.1:0-32157 GCA_014899125.1 Orchestia grillus | reverse complement strand
GCCACTCACCAGCACCAGTCAGCACGCCACTCACTTGGACCAGTCAGCACGCCACTCACTTGGACCTGTCAGCACCAGCACCATGCCACGTGTAATGATGATACTCCTCCCCGCCGTGCTGCGCGGTGGCCCCCATACGGGCGTCGAGGGGGGGCGTATTCTCCCCACTCCGCCGGCCCCCCTTCCCTCCTCCGCCTCCGCCACTCCCGCCAGGCGACACCAGGGTGTGCTGCAGGGGACAATGGCAATGGTGATGGCAACGAATTATGTCGAAGATAATGGCAATGGACCATGGTAATGGTAATGGACAGTGAGAATGGCAAGGGTAATGGACAATTGTGATGTTAATGAACAAGGGCGACGGCATTACCGCAGCCCTCGCACTAGTTGCTGCGTTTGTGGTTCGCGGCGCCGTCATTACTTACATTTTCTGTTGCCTGTCAAACTCTGCCATGGCTACGACCGTTGTTACCTTCATTAGAATGCAATCGGATGAGAAAATTCAGAGGATTTTATTAATTTACCCTAACGAATCCCGTAATGAAGAGTAAAACATCGGTAACAGGATAATTGAGCAGCCTTCCCGCCTAAGCGTAATATGATCTTCTCGAACACACACCTACGTTACATTAATAAATATACGCATATTAAACTCGTTTAATTTCGCTAGAATTCAAACTAATGTCAGCCTTCTAACTCGATTGCCACCTTTGAATTGGTCTGAGGTGCGACCAACTTCAATTAGTACTATTGAGCCCTTAATGCTACTGATCCCTTAGTGCTTGAGCCCTTAATACTACTGATCCCTTAGTGCTATTGAGCCCTCAATACTACTGAATCCTTAGTGCTATTAAGCCCTCAATACTACTGATCCCTTAGTGCTATTGAGCCCTTAATACTACTGAATCCTTAGTTCCTTAGTGCTATTAAGCCCTCAATACTACTGAATCCTTAGTGCTATTAAGCCCTTAATACTACTGATCCCTTGATACTATTAAGCCCTCAATACTCCTGAATCCTTGGTGCTATTGAGCCCTTAATGCTACTGATCCCCTAGTGCTATTGAGCCCTTAATACTACTGAATACTTAGTGCTATTGAGCCCTAATGCTACTGATCCTTTAGTGCCATTGAGCCCTTAATGCTACTGATCCCTTAGTGCTATTGAGCCCTTAATGCTACTGATCCTTTAGTGCCACTGAGCCCTTAATGCTACTGATCCCTTAGTGCCATTGAGCCCTTAATGCTACTGATCCCTTAGTGCCATTGAGCCTTTAGTACTTGTGATTCTTGGGCGCAGGAGAACTGCAGAATCCCTCCAGCCTACACTGCCCCTGACGCCCTTCAATAGCAACAGCCCAAGACTCTCAGACGCGAGGAAGAGCTGCAGCCTGGCACGCTCACAAGGGCCTCAGACACTCGACCAGCAGGCGCACAACGAGGCCAGCCTAAAACAGGACTTCTGAAATGATTGCTACTGTTTTAATTGTAAGTGCTAACGTGCGTATCATCGTTCCTGTTTTTGAACTCAATGATTGTAAGTTCATGATGAAGCTGTTCACAAATAAAGGTCAAGCATTTAGCTTGTTTATAATATGTACGTCTGAAAAATATGGAAGCGATGAGCCGTACGTAACTATAAATCACAATATTCAAAAATTACGGGAGAGATCAATTGTTTTACGGAAAAAGCAACGTCGTTCGTGCATACTTTTTCACTAGTGCTCGGACTGAATTTTTCAAAATGGTGAATTTTACCTTCCACGATAGTTACCAAATAACAAGAGAACAAGATGAAGCTGAGACAACCTGAGTTCGGAAGAGCAATTCAATACACCTGAATTGTGCCTAACGTAATAATTAACGAATTTTCTAACAAATAGGAAAAGAATCTAACTGTTAAAACCATTCAAGGTGCTACTGTATCACGCATTAAACAATTCATGTTAAAGCTAACATCCTCCTACTGTAAGTGTGTAGAAATGTTTGGTTTTACATTCAAAACAACGCGCGTAACAAATACTGAATATGAATAATATTCCTATACATGAATATGAATAATATTCCTATACATATTCACAAACATAAGAACAGCAATGCATGCAGTCGACATTCCAGGAGACGCAACACAATTCAGTCGAAAAGCTTCAAAAACGCCGTGAGTTTTCGGACGTTACTGCTGACACTTACGCAACGACGTATATTTCATACAATGTAAGCTGACATGGTTCACTGGCTGCACTTACGAATAACAGAGAACTGGTCGGACGCATGCAGGGACAAGGCAACCAAACCTTTACTGTGACTACGTTCGTAACGCGGAGTACAAGTCAACACAACAGACCCTTCCGTGGCAAGGTTCCACAAGAAAACTTGCAGATGTAAATTATGCATTTAGGTACATGAACTCCCTTAAGAATGAACGGTCCACAAAGAGAGAAGTCAATGAAGGACTGTGAACTATTTTTAAATTATTCGACATCGAAGGTAAGACAAGTTTACTCGCCCAAAGGTGAATTGTATAGTGGTTCTTGCCGGGAAAAGGTTCATGACACCAAACAAAAAAGAATTTTCTAAGTTAGAAACACAGTGAGCAAATCAAAAATCCTAATCGTTCTAAGAACGGAAAACACAACTAAGACGTACTGAATATTACAAAGCTTTTATCTTATATGATCGACGTATGTACAATAACAAAATAAAATTTAGAGTACAGAAACGTCGAGACCACTAAATTATAAGTTGATTTCTACACCACCTCGAACATTTGCTAGCATGCACATCAAAATAAGTAATGGAGACATAATTCGAAATACACAATAGAATACGATAAACACGAACAAAAATATTGAAGAAAAGAATAATCTAATAATAATTAAGGAATAAGACGGTGTTTAGACATGAAAGGAAACAACAGAGCTCAATGGGATACAAATCAAGCGAGTGAACACGCCTCAGGACCGAAAATACGTGTGTTCCGAACACACATCAAGATTCCTGATGGTGTTCCGAACACACATGATGCGCGTTTGGATTAAGCAACGAGAGAAAATGTTGTCCACGACAAACCCGTGAAGACTCTCAGGCCAACGACCAAGAGGATCACAGAGGGTGCGGCAAATGGTCTTGCCCAGTCGCACGTTTGAAATAACCCATGAGAAATTGAAGAATGAATTGAAGTATGTTATTAACGAAATGCTTACACAATGCAATTTCATTTCATTTTGTTCGAGGTTAAAAATACTTTGGTTCATTCTATATTCTATTCGGTTCACATGAACCCAATGAAAGCGTGCGCTCCATTCGTCGCCCCCTGCCCAATTGGGAGGCACCTGAGGCACGCTAGGCTGCTGCAGCAGCTGTCTCAGGCCACAACATCCGTGCATTTCAACCCTACGAGGACCAACTTATTTTTCAATTAAATGAACGAAATATTCCGCGAACGGTCGTTCACTCTTCACACGCTTGTGCCAATGTTCCACTCAGTAAAGAAGGAAACAATAGGAGTTTATGAGTAGACTGAAGTGTCTAGTCTCGGGGCAAATCCTTCAGGAATATCAGTAGTCCTTGTAGGGTTAAACACAAACAACACAATTGCTTTGCGAATTAGACCAATTGCTGACCGGAGCACGACACAAATACAATCAACGTAAACATACAAATACAAAAAACACATCAAGCTGTAGAATCCATCCTGAGTGAACTTTAGAGCGTGGATTTTGCAAGATTTGACTACTGAACTAGCTTTTACATACTGGGGACACAAACTAACAGCTTAATCTAAAACTACTTTACAATACAGATAATCAACACATTCACAAATATGGCGAACAAATTTCACAAATTTAAAAAGAAAATATGGCAAAATAGTGAGTTATTCGGAAATTCACTACGGTGCTAACTTTTTCGCAGCGTAGGACTCATCTCTTCAGTCAAGGAAAATTCTTATTAGTGACGAGTGACTGAGAAAATCAGCCATGGCCATAGGGCACGCATGACCTGAAACTGAACAGATGAGCCTCACGCAGCGGGAGGGTCGAAACAACAAAACAAAACTGAAGCAGCCAACGACAACACAGCGCACACCAACCGTTCTTCATTTATTGACAAATAAACAACAAGACAACACTGTGCTTCAAAATTTCATTCGCTGTGAAGCGAGTTCACTCTACAGCAAAAGCTGCAAAGCACAAATTGTGCGAGCTCCTGACCCGAACAATGACTTTCAAGCCCAAGACAGTACAACGCAAGCATTAAATAGACGAAATTCAAAGATTGAAATGACAAATTTATCATGATATTCATTCACCAGAAGCTACAACCGGAAGCAGCACAATTATATTAGTTCATTGTGTGATGACTCAAGTGCACCTGTGTGATGACTCAAATGTACCTGTGTGATGACTCAAGTGTACCTGTGTGATGACTCAAGTGTACCTGTGTGAAGACTCAAGTGCACCTGTGAGAAGACTCAAGTGCACCAATGTGATGACTCCAGTGTACCTGTGTGATGACTCCAGTGTAGTTGGGTGATGACTCAAGTGCACCTGTGTGATGACTCAAGTGCACCTCTGAAACCTTTCGCCGGCGCCGGTGCACAGCCACAATTCTCAAACGGATTGTCACCAAATGCAGTCGCAATTTACGTCTTAATTCGCGTGCAAAGTTTCCAGACTTCATTGTTAAGGATAGAAAAAGCTATTCGTTTCAGCACACGAACAGAAGTAAGTGAGGGCTGCTTAATGCTCCGTTCAAAATCTCGAGATGAAAAGTTTGTGATCAGAGAGTATGAGACTGACAGCAACGCGAATTTTACTGTCAAGGATGAAAAGGCAACACTCTCTTGAAGCGGGAAGAACACCTACCACACAAAACTTCGCTGCCTTCATTGAGAGCTCACGCATTGTGCTTCAGATTAAACTCGACGGGCAAATTTTTCATATTATATTTTCATGATCCGTTAAACGTCATATCTCACGGCTACTTTTTGACCTTTTTTTCACTCAATATTAGAACTCCCTTAAAAAGTGCGGGTACGATGTCCTGCATACACGTCTGTTCAACTTCATCGAACACGATTTCGATCTTCACCCGCGCGCACAACAGCAAACCCCAGAGCTAGACTGGCGAGCACCAAAAACCAGAGATGCGAATTCTTGCCTGATAAGCCCGCGACCACAGATGGTGGTCGATAAGGCGTCTAGGTCTCACTGGAAAAAATACTTCACCAGTAATCAGAACTGAAGATGCGTCAACCTTCGATAAAATTCACGAACAATAACAACCCGAAAAGAAACCAAACGAAGCACAATCAACTTTCTTCGAAATATATCAAGAAGGAAAACTAGAAAGACGTTTTTGCAGTAACAAAAGCGCGTATTGCGATGCCCGGACGTTGTTTCGGCACTCGACCTGTGGCGCAGTTTTGACTCTACCACTGCAGGCATTTCAAAAGCGTCCCTAACACGCATTAAAATAGTATATCAGGACATTAAATGTCAAATCGAGAGGGCAGCTGTACCACGAGAGCAAAATATTGCTTAACTCGTCAGTGTTTGACTAATTTTCTAGTTGAGAAGTATTTTTCGCTCTACAAATTATCTCTTAAAGTCCAACTAATGCTGCATGAAGCGTGAAACAACCCAAAACAGTAGGACAATATTTTCTTATGGCGAGCTGTATTTTTGTTCGAACAAAGCCGCATCATAGGTAGAAATAATTACTAATTACCACATTCTGAGCGTGAGGCACTAAAGAGTTAAAGAAAAGGAAGGCTTCTGCGTTCTTTCGCTACCGAGATCTCGTCACTGCGTAGACAGCGCAGCACCTGAGGAAGGCGAGGTAAACTGCATGTTCTACCCCTTTGTTTTCGAGCTTCATCAGAGCGCGTAAGTCCAACAATTCGTGACTGTCACAGCCATAAGAAAAACGAACAGCAAGCACGTGAGCCAAAGCTTCGAAGAGAACTAACACGAGCAGACAGCACTACTAACGCATACAAAAACAGGCTAAGAGTGCCCGGGGCAAAAGGTGTAGTTCACACGAAGGAGAGCTACGGGATGCATTAGCTACATACAACATAACGAAGTAACTTGGATACAACTTGGTGAGGAAAAATGAAGAGTAGGAAAATAGGGCCTTTACTGAACGCGTGCGAACACCAATTTGAAAAGCTTGTAAGTTACGAAAGAAATCGTTGCTGATTAGATTACATGAACGTAAAGGGAACTAAAAATGAAGAAGTTAAATAGTAACATCTACGCCACAGAAATCAACACGTCACTGAATTTCGGTTATCATTTTCTTACGCACGTTTTCCCACCCAAGTTTATCGAACGCTTTGCAAGATAAGCGTCGCCTTTATCGCTCAAAAAAACTGCATGTTCCCAGAATAGAAAACGCAAGGAAAATGATGAACAAAACTTTCACGACACTCAAGCTCCCTCCCTGCACGAAAGAGGCCCTCAATGAGCAATACATCAAATATCAAACCATCTTTGAACGGAGAAAAAGGCAGACGGTAACACCAATTAAAATCAACAACCACCACGGAGGAAGAAAAGCCAACCACCTCAACTGCTAAAGAATCAAAATGGCGCAGGGTACAACTTCCAACACCTCGAATTATGGATCGATCTCCCAGACAGACGATAGGTTCGAGCGGAGACGTCACGGGGATTTGGACAAAGTAACTTCAGAGAAGACTATCACGGTGTAACACTGATAAAACCTTAAATATTATCGCGACACCGTAGACAGAGTGGCATCAACCACGATAAGGAGGACGATACTCAACCACTTAACCAGGGTTATAGTGATTGAGTACAGAGGAGAGAACTTTAACCCTTTGACCATCTCACGTTTTTTCTTCAAATGCAAGAATTTACTTCTATGACCGATAGTTTATGGGTCGAACGAGTCATCAGCAACATGTAAAAAAATCTAAAAGACGTAGAAAGGGGCTAGGCCTAAAAATAATTTAGGATGAATTTTCCTCCAGTTGGTATTTTATAACGGGACCAAAAATGCTAAGAGTTCACAAATTTCACACGGACGCATTATCCTAATTGTAGCGAAAAGAGTCCATTAATACCACGTACAAGCTGACTCCTTGCCTGCAGTTCACGATAAGCAATGACCTAAGTTCCCAAAGGCTGCACTCGGTGAGGTTCATGGATGTAGAGCTAGATGCGAATTAGAGTGACTCATTTTATCTTCAACTGCCGGATTTTCTTGGTGCTAAATTATGTGTCGAAAACCAGTCGAACTCTTTTGCCGGGGCTTTTATAATTTTCTTTAATTTTAGCCACCTAAGCGCAGAAATCGGCGCCAGATAGCTGATAATTATCAAAGTGGCGGCGAAAAACTTGGCCGGGATTCGTGGTGTTCATGACTTAGATAAGTATTCGAAATTTGCAGAATTCATCCACATCGCTAACTCCTGCAGCGACGTATAAAAATCGAAACATTTCCATTCCATTCGTCAGATTTCATTGAAAACTGCTACTCAATACAATGCGAGAAAAAAATCTCTTGAGATACAAGTCTCCGAATGTCTCTTACATAAGAGAAGCGAACATAACACGACAAAGAAAACAACAAGCGCAACAACCGTGCACTAGACGGTTACGAATAACCTCCGCAGCACGGGACACCCCCCAGGTGTGCTGATGACACATGCCGTCTGAGAACGCCTTCCGAAACCAGGCCAGCAGCCTGGCGTACCTTGGAGGCCTTGACAGCGCCTCGAACGAGGCCTCGCTCACTGACATGGCGGCGACAACAGCAGCAACGACAACAGCAGCAACGACAACAGCAGCAACGACAACAACAGCAACGACAACAACAGCAACGACAACAGCAACCGTAAAAATTGTTCTTAAAATCTTTTGATGACTACATCATGGCCGACCAAACATAGACTTGCACAGGCGATTCTCGATGTAGGACATACTTATTTCAAGCGCCATTTGTTTCGTGTGCAAAATGTTTAGTTTCCGGTAATCGAAATAGTTGCTTTTGAGTCGCACGCACGTATCTTAAATCCAAAACAACAGTCAAATAAACAGTCAAAATTTTGAAAACAAATCCATTAGATCTTTAAATAAGTACGTCATGCCTCGAGGGCCGCCTTATCACAGCAGCGATATGAACACAAACGTGTTTCCAGTCTTGCCTCAGTCTTGAAGAAATGAGCAACAGACACACTTCAAGCCATTGGAATTCCTCCTCAGGCTGACCATCCTTGGAATCCCTTGGAAAGTATTCGGGCATCTCTGCCCGAGCCACACAAACCCCGCTGCTTTTTAGGAATATCGAATTAAATATTTGTTTCTAAAAGAAAGTACTACTTCCGGGTTCAAACCCGTGGCCTTCTGAATTAGAGGCAATCACGCAACCAATTGCGTTACAAAGCCCATCACTATCACAGAAATACCTCCCATACTAGCCGAGTTCGAGAAGCTCCCCGCTCTGCAAAACTAGAAGAGTAGACCTCAAATTATTTTGACGGTGTTGAGACACAACAAGCGATGCTAGGGAGAGTTGAGTTTCACAACTCACTGACGGTCATCGTCACACTTCCTCAGTTTTAGTTCAACGTTTTATGTACATTAATTTCCATAACTCTCCCGTAAAATGTACAACAATTGTAGTCAATTACACTCAATTCGACAATAATGCCAGAGCGGTACACTCAATAGAGACAAACACGAGCTAACCACAGCAATCAGGTGCATCATTCGACAATAATGATAGACTGGTACACTCGGTATATACGAACACGTTCTAACCACAGCTGTCGGGTCTTTCGTCAGCCCTTTTCACGCAGCAATATTTGTGCATTGCAGAACAGAACTAATAACATCACACAGACATAACCGCAATACCGGCTTCAGGATACAACTTCAACCCGATGCAGTGAGATGGGCACTCGTGCGAGCTCACAAGAATTTAAAACAAGAAGAGCTGCACAAGATATAGCGCAGCATCTGGACAAAAGGAATGATCGCAACGACCAAAGTAACAACACCAGAACATTGCACTGAAGTAAACAAGAAATTAAAAAACAATGAGACAACTTTCACCAATAAATTAAGAGCGGAAAGACATAGCAACAAATAAAAAGGTATCGAACAAGTCAAGAAATGTAACTACTTAGGTGTTGCAGGCATTTCTGAAGTACAAGAAAATACGAACAGTGTGGCACAGGCGAGGCAAGCGTAAAGAGGTCAGGGGAAATAAAAATAGACATATTCTAAACATGAAACGAGTAAAACAAAAATCGGTGAGCTACCTCCATTTGCAGCATAATGCTTGCTTCTACACAGGGTCCAACGTAAGCCATCCCTCCATTTCAAGGGTCCCACGTAAGAGATCCCTGCGTTTCCAACACCTACAGTACACCATGCCTCGCTCCATGCGCGGGCACCTACCTACCCAGCGCTCGCTTGTAGTATAACAGTAGCGAACAGAAATCAGAGCAGGGTGCGGCGAAAAGATCTCACACATTAGCTGGTTGATAAATGCGAAAAAACAGAAAGAACAAACGTAGGATAATTTTCTTAATGAATGCGTATGAAAAGGAATTTTGTTTTATTTTGCATCAGGTTGAAAATAGTTTCCTTCATTCCTTCTTTTATTTAGCTTTTCCTAATCGAACAAATGCGTCAGATCATTTTGCAGCGCAAGACTATACTAAAGATAGTAATATATTATTTCAAAGCTCTAACCACGTCACGCAAAACAACGGCGACTCTACCCAAGGAAATCAACAGAGGACACCAGGGCAGCGTGGCTCACATTGGGCCCGTGAACCAGACGAATTTGTTACGATTTTAAAACAAGGAATTTTCGCGAGGACCTCAAAAATTATCAGTAGTATCCCCTCAACTGAGAGAAGCTATTATTACTGCCTTCACAAGAGCGTTTCTTAAAAATCCTACAATATAACACTGCTTATCCACACGGAGACACGCGTTATCATCCGTTTTCTGGCCCGGTAATAACGGTAGGGTCCAGAATTACGGTGATAACGTTAGGTAAGGTCCTAACGGTAGGGTTGGAGTGCTTTGTGGGTCCGCAGTGCTTTTAGGATTCACAGTGATAAATTGTCTTCAAATAAGCCTCATCGTAGAAAATGTGTTTAGGATTCACAGGGTCAAAGTGCCCACGGCACCTAGAAATGTTCACAGCGCTCTTCAAGTAGCTCACGCTGCCCCGGTGCACCTCGTATTGGAAATATCTAGTGCATCTTTGACATGGAATCTCTGATGCTACCCAATGCTCTATATTGCGACCAGAAACTGTGAAATTGATTGGATTTCTCGAATTATTCTCCCTGAAAGAACAGGCTAGAGAGGGCAAGCAGACCTGGCAGGACTGAGAGAACCGGCCGAGGTGCATCTGGCGCTCTCTTCGCAGGGCGTCCCTCTCCCGACGCCGACGCTCCTTGTCCTCACTCCAGTGCTGCACAGCAGAGGCGCGATGTCCGGAATTTCGGGCGTGACGACCGTCACAATGAGCGAACACGACAATGAAATCAGGACACAAGAAGCGCGTCTGGTTGGCCGATGCGAGGGAACAATTAAGAAAGCAAAGAACGTAATTGGTTGACGGCACCAGCAGTAAGTGTTGAAATAACGTCCAAGGGTGAAGTAGGATACGAAAAGTTACGTCGCACAATGCGAAAAAGGATGAAGATACAATATGCCCGGTTCAGATGGCATGGGAGAAAAAGTACGCACCGCACAGCAAATACCAGAGCAAACACCAATGGCAAGAGTGGCCGAAACAACCAAAGGAAATATTGGAGCACTTGTGTAGATATTTGATGTTGTCCGATAATGAGTCGAGTTAATTAACATTAGACGGCGTCTAACACGTGACAGTAAAACATACACTGCACCAACGGCGCGCAACAGTGCTAAAAAAACAATCACATGACGGAAAAACACGAATGAACCTTACAGAAATATCCAATCGATGAAAAGAGCTCATGGATGCAACCGATCGGTCACCAAATACATCACAGTTTGGACGTACGAAGTCGAGAGTATAATATTAAACAACGAACAACGCCAGCACAACAACCAAGTTGGCGACCGTGAGGTACACTTTCAACCAAAAGACAACCAGGAGGAGCGAGTGGAGCACAATATGGCTGCCATCAGACGCACAGAGTGGAAATCGACCCAAGTAGGCGCACGCAATCGCCGGAAAAAAACAACGGGAAGTACACAATGAGAGACACTTGTATAATTCAAGGCGGATTTCAAAACATTTACACAGCGATCAGCAGTCAGAAAATGGAACATTAGTACACCAAAATAACAGAGCCAGTTGAACAAAAAAAAACAACGCACGGCAGTACGTTGGTGTTCCAAAGAGTACAGTGAGCTTTACAAAAACGAGAATATGTGCACAGCAAAAAGAAATAATAAAAATAAAAAATTAGTGTTAAAAGCGATGCACAGGAGGTGGTCTCTCCCTCGGGACACGCATATCCAATTTCCAGCAGAAAATTCGACGTGCGTGACGAGCATCAAGAATTTGCTCGATGATCCCACGCAACGTGGCAGTCGAGATCATTCAGAGGCAGCGGGAGAGAAATCTTCAAATTAATTAAGTTAAGGTGGATTTTAAACATGAAAAACGTACGTAACACAACAAATGACAAGTTTTAATGAAAATGTATTAAAGCGAAGAGAAAGTAATTTATCGAACTTTAAAATCATGAGGAAGCGGTGGCTTGAAAGACGCGCAATAGTGACAAAGCGGCTTATTTAAAAATGAAGGTAAAGACAGTGTGCACTTATTAACAGTGGAAAATAGGGCGCATGAATCGTGTAGGACACGTGAAACAAATATTCATGAAGCAAGAGATTATGTGGAAGGTCCGTGAAGCACGAAAGAACGTGAAGCACGAAAGTACGTGAAGCATCAAAGTACGTGAAGCACAAAAGTACGTGAAGCACAAAAGTACGTGAAGCACAAAAGTACGTGAAGCATCAAAGTGCGTGAAGCACGAAAGTACGTGAAGCACGAAAGTACGTGAAACACGAAAGTACGTGAAACACGAAAGTACGTAAAGCACGAATGTACGTGAAGCACGAATTTACGTGAAGCACGAATTTACGTGAAGCACGAATTTACGTGAAGCACGAATGTACGTAAAGCACGAATGTACGTAAAGCACGAATGTACGTAAAGCACAATGGACAGTAGAACAATGACAATACGTTACGATAAAGGTTAGCACGATACGATGGAGACAAGGTGGGGTGGTGCCGAGATGATGGTGTCCGGGGCAGCAAGGGAGGACGGGGGGGATGGGTGGGGAAACAACCAAAAGTTAGTGGGCGATTTGTAATAAATTTTCTCTCTTGAGCAACAGAAAAATAGAGCATTCGTACGTACGGGGCTGCGTGATTAATTTTTCAATTTTTACCATCGCTTTGGATTTGAAAACAACTTTCATGAGGATGCCGTTAGTTTCTCGGGAACAGCTAAATCGTCTCGGGGAAAAAGCCTTATCACCAAAAAAGTTAGGTCGGTAATGGGTTAATGATGCCTATACACGTTACACGACGCGCTGTAATATGTTCAAACGCACTTATGAGGAACTTCTATTTAACAGAAAACGCACGCGTACCAAACAGATTCAGTTATGAAGGAATACTATTACTGTAACGGAGAATCAAAATGACACATCTGTCTTGTAGAGCTACGATAAAGGACCCTAGTGCGTGGACAAGAGAACCTCATGACTAATTCAGGCGATGAAAGAAGGTTCTTTCTTTAAAGCTCTTCACCGCCTAACAGATTTCAAAACCCACTTCCATAGAGATGCTATTACTTTCAAGTTGCACGATAAAAGCAGCCTTATTGCATATATACTCGTACATAAGGCTGCAGGTACATAACTTGTACAAAGCTAAGTGCACCCGTATCACGAAATAATTTAAGCTGATATAAAATTAAAATAAGGTTATTGATGATCAGTGCGCTAAGAATTGACTGAAAAGAAGAGCCAAGATTCGTTCTTCAACTCATAATTAAGCTACCATCAGCTCTGTCGAAAAGCACACTCATTAGAAATGATCAGAGTGTAAGTTTGTAATCACAAAATGGGACCCAGTTCCACAAGTTGGGTGTGCCAGCATTCGAACTGTTGATGAAAGAATTAAATTTCATACTCCTCAATTGGATACGTTTTACAGCCTTTCTCGAAAATTGATTTTTCTGAACCAACGTGGCCCTTGTAAGCGTACATCACGTCACGTTTTGTGTTCTCAAGGGAAACGTGAACGCTAACCATTGCTATGCTCTTTTGTGTTCTCAAGGGAAACGTGAACGCAAACCATTGCTATGCTCTTTTGGTATGAGGAAGATTTTTTTATTACAACTTGTACTAATAATAACGAAGCAAAAAAGAATATAATGGGGACAATGATGGTGATGACAGATGAGGAACAGAATAATTCCTAGTCGGTAACGCAAAAAATTCTGTAGTTCTCTATAACTAGGTTTAAAGATTCACGATAAAATAGATGCCACAAACGCTATTAAAAAGTTTTCTAAGATCTATAGCTACTTCATGAACAACATCGACGAATATGAGCAGGAAAATATCTGGTAACTCATATTCCAATTAATTAAGAAAAAACAGTACAGCACATTCGGGAACAACCCAATCAGAAATTATTGTGTTCAACGAAAACGAGTACACGAACACACTTTAAATTTTATCCCCGTTGAATAATCATGTTAAGTTAATAAGTTACTCATTTTGTTGAACATTCGTGTAAGTTAAGAAGACAAAGCGTATCGGTGGAAACAGTGATAAACTTTCCCCCTTCAGTTCACGGCCAATGGAATTCAGATTAGTGTCCACACAGACTCCTCAATCCGGCACTACGCAGCGACGGCCAATAACAGCCGAAGATTAAAGGAGGCCAAATTAGTGATCTACCAATGTATCATCTCCAACAAGAATATCACTTCGTATCAGTTTAGGTGGCTCATTTTCTTTTAAACTTTTCATTGTTCCCATAGGCCAATAACTATTTGTTGAGCGCTGTGCCATTTTAGATGAACATCGGCCATGGATTTTAAGTACATTCAAGGCGACAAGGTGTCGGTCTATGTAAAGCAGCAGTGAAGCGCACATTTCTGACAGGGTTGCTATTCCACACAAATGTTTAAAGCCGTTCAGTGGAGCAGCCACAGACAGCATGGACAATAAAAGCCAACACTGAGCACGACTGAGCCCCATACTTGGGCAGTTTTACGCTAAGTTCCTCTGAACAAACACCAATTTCAGACAAGAATAATGTTGACTCGCTTTTGTACAGTTGAATTCTCTCATTTACGGACACCGCGGACTAACAGCGGGTGCAAAGGAAAAAATCTGCAAGTCTAAATACATATTTCATTCGCCAGAACGCCAAAATATTCAGGTAGAAGTGCAGAAGAACCCTACGCAAAATATTCACGCCAACGGATAATCCCTCCCTTCAATTTACTCGTTAGTGAGAGGTTCCACTGTACTGATAATATAATATAATAGCTAGCTACAATAAACGAGTCAGCGAAAATTCGAACCACTGCTGCAGTAATTACTCTGGTTGAGGATGGATATCCAGAATTTGACTCGAGCATGTAGCGTTAGTAATAAAGCAATGGGGGAAGTGACAAAGTAATTACACGCTCTCCAAAATATATTCCACAATAGTGGTGGCCTAGATGGCGTTCAGTCGTGACGCGAATATGAGCGGGCAGTTTATCCTTATCGCTAACAACTTCAATTAACTAAACTATCTTGCACACAGACGAACGCACATCTTAAACAAACAGTTAATGACTACAACTAGTTATCTAACTAGATGGAATTTAGGGTCACGCACCTAAAATATTTTGAAGTATACTCCACATTAAGTTATTTTAATAACATCATTTTTTGCAAATATACATTATTTAGCTAAGCATACACTATTCTCATTGCCATCTGACGCGATTCGTAAAATTATGAAAATTTAACGAGGAATCAGGGTAGAAAATGCATGCAGTAAGTTTTCCACAGTTAATTTCGGTCGACTTCGTCGTGCGCGTTCAACGATTTGAACAAATTGAGTTCAATCAGTGCATGGTCCAAACCCAGCATCACTTCGGGAGTAAACCAGAATGTATACTTGAAAATTTTCCGTGCAAACAAATACGCCCTGACAACACTAACAACTTCAATGAAAAAATCGTGACTGATGATAAAAGTTTTCATTAGAAATTAGAACACACTGATTGAAGTTAGAAACATGATTGATGAATTGCACTAACATGGGAGAACTCTCATTGATAAAAATAAGTGATTAACAAAGACTATGGTATTGTTTATGATGAAGTCTATTACAGTGTCTTGTACTGACTGTAATATTCTACTCGGATTTGGGAATTTCTTACTCATGGTCCTGTAGCTAGTAAATCATTTACTCTGGTCATCATCATATACGTAATATCAATTATCTTACTCGCAATATGCATTATCTTACACAGAATAGCCATTATCTAACTGAAAATAGCTATTATCTTACCCGAAATAGCCATTATCTTACTCATACTGAAAAATTATCTCACTCGTAATATCCATGATCTTATTCAAAAAAGTATCTCACTAGTAATATTAATGATTACTCATAGTGAATCTTCTAAATGCAGTCGAGTCGTCAGGATGTTACTCGTAGAAGCTAACATCTTACTGGTAGCAGTCATCACACTCGTAGCAGTGAGCATTTTACATGCAACCGCCATTACCCCACACGGTGTCGTCAATATTTCACTGGCAGTACAGGATAACCCTGTGAACAACCCCCACATCACCATTGGTCAAAATTTCTGCAGGAATGCTCCACGATTCCTGGAAGCTACAGGATCTTCCGTCGGAAACAACCGTTATCGTCCCAGCCAAACCAGAATTAGCACAAACACGGTTACCTGCACAGCGTTCTTGACGGTGGTCATGAGGTTGGGCTTCTTGCTGGCGAGGCGTGCGGCGTCCGACTTGGAGCGAGGTCTGATGCTCTCGAAGAATCCAGCGGACGGTTCCTTCTTGCGGTCCCGCGGCCCCGCAGGAGCCTCGCGGGACCCCCCCGTCGACGTGGTGAGGGGGTCGTCTCCGGACCGCCGACGCTGGCGAGCTTGCACTAAAATTAAGGACGTCAGTCAGTAAAAGTGTGAAAGGCTAAGCAATTGTTAGATCGCCGGTGCACCTATAATTTTTATCATCGATGTATTTTTGTCAATTATGCTATAAATATATCAACGGGGCGGCGAAAAAGTTGAACTTGGCCAAGACTACTAGATGGATGAATGATGAATGGCTGGGTCAAAAATGACTCATTTTGAAATTTCGATTCACTATAACCAGCTACAATCAAGTTGATGCTGAAAAATTTAGAATACTTTATTCCCACCCCAACTAATTGTTCCAGCAATAAAACACAAGCTATTCGATTTGACGATATAACAATTTTCTATCCGATTTGGTCTATTTGGACGGATAAATCATATCGATTGTTCCGTCTTTCTAACGATAGGTCAAGTAAAGTAGAAATGAGAAGTCGTTGAGAGAACGAGATGGTATTTCCACACGAACGTGGGCCGCTAGAACTGTCATTTGCTGGCTTGTCAGATGATTTGAGTAATTAATTAGGAAAACTGAGCCTAATAACTCTTAACATTTTCAACGTAGTGCAGAAAAATTCTCTCAAATTTTTACGCTTAATTCTTATAGAGAACTCGAAACTTCGCCAATATCACCAGGATCATCTCGTATCAATAAACGAACCCGGTAAAGAGGGGAACAAAATAGAACAGCGCAAGCACAGCATCATGACAAAAGCTAAGCCCACGAAAGAGGGAAGATAATATGCAGGGTTTACAAACTCAACTCACAACAGATTCTCAAGATCTACAATTTTTTTGCACAACAGATTTTCAAGATCTGCAAATTGATACCCACAACAGATTCTCAAGATCTGCAAATTGATACCCACAACTGCTACTTACAAGCCAACGATTTTTCGCACGGCTTGGATAACCCACAACCGGTTGTGACAACCAGGGTTCATCTATAGATAGAAAAACCTCTGAGACGGGCCTATTTCTGAAAAGCACACCTGCTGCACGACAGCACAGTTCTCGAGGCGCTTCCCCATCAAGACGTTTTAAGAAAACGAAGTTGCGTGCGACTCTGTGATCACTGTAACTGCATGTGAAAAGCCTCAGGGTTTGGTGACAGCCAAGCTACTTCGGACAGCACTGGACCTAAAACCCCACATGTAATAAGACGATAAAAAGATCATCCCACTGATAACAATAGCTTAAAAGTCTTCACAAGTTTATTATTGTTGCGGAACGTCAAATTAATTTTCTCAAACTTCACGGAGAACTGCAGTAGGTATGCACATTGCTTGAGAATGAATCGAAAGTAAAGATTTCAATTTCTGAATGTGAATAAATAACGCATATTCATTTTCTTAGTAAACATTCTTGATAAGTTTTTTCGTAGGATATGAGAGGCAACCATTTGCAAAAAAATTATGATGAAAAATTTCATCTCTCGCTACCTAGATTTTGTGAATCTTCCTACGCAAGCGCCCCACGGACCTACACGCTTGCATGCATAAGCTAAAACCCTTGACGATCATGGATGGATAAATGAATAGAAATTCAAATTATCAGTATAAAATAGGGATAGCCACAGCTAAAAGCTTATCAAGATACACAAAACACTATGAATAGAAGTATAAAGCACATTAGGGCTCTATAGTGTGTAACATGAACATAAAGGCACGTCAGGATACAATACATTCGACTACCCAGTATAACTTCTTCGCCGGAGCCTTTATAAGAGTATAGTTACATATCATTTTGCCAACCTGTATATTTCACGAAAAGTTTCGTAAATTGATCGAAGGCTCGGCAAACAGGTTACCCTGGGTACGAACGGGTTAATGACAGCCTATGGCAGGTTTACAAAAGCTAGTAAACACAATGGCTGATTAGGAATACAAGATGGAAAACGAATGAGTAATGAAAATAAAACAGAACACTCGCAATACAGTAAAGAAGCATTATCTGTGTACGTACATTTATTTATTTATTTAACAGTAAATTTACGATTAGGAAGAAAAAATCACACTGCAGTCCATAAATGCAACTGTTTATGCGAAAACAAATTTATATTCCAGGCATGGCATTTGGCATTCGTTTCGAGCAATGCATAGGAATGAAAATAAATTTTTCACTCATCGGGTACATTCACCATAAAACATAGGAACAACAGCAGATGCAGCACACCACAGAGTATCATTATAATTTTACAGCACCGTATTATTAACACCACACAGTATTAGTACCATCATTACTACACACCATTATTATTATTGTTGTTATTATTATTACCACATAGCATTATTGTAATAACACCGTATTAATAGCACCGCACAGCTCCATTGGGACCAAATTAACATAACTCGTATTATTGCTACTATACAGTAGTATAAATACTTCAAGCGTATTAACACTACACTGCATGATCAAATATTATTAAAACCACCAATAACGATCCAAAAGAACCTACAGGTGTCACAAGCGCCCTTACCTGAAAAGTATCTTCGGCGACACAAACATACACTTCCGTAAATTCTCGCATATCATACGAAAAATATCCAGCAACTGCTGATCATTAGCACACAGCCCTGAGCGTGCTGTGTTGGACTGCATTGGATTTTCCCGATTGAAGGCCAGTAAAATAATCGTGAGGTGCGACACCGATGGCTAAACGTACGGTATAGCCACAGCCCTGCCTTCCTTGGAGGGAGTTCGGGGCTCGATACCGGGGCTTCCTGAATGCGAGGCAAGCACGCTACCACTTGTGCTACGATGCCCTCAAGAGCGTGCTATGTGTTTGGATATTTGATTTAGAAATAGCAATAGTCAAATTAACCCCCAAGTAAAGTGGATACTACTTAACGTGTGACAAACCTCGGAAAGTCCACACAAAAATCACTCGAGTGCTCACGAGATAAAATAAGATACCCGACATTCTGAATGAAAAATTGCGTCGAAAACGTTTTTCGAATTGTCAGCAATTTAAATTCTACCATTGTAACTTACGGATGACTCAATTGACAGCCTCGATATTACTTCTTTACAGGGCGAAGTAACCTTTTGGTTTAAAACTATCAAATGAACCTATCCTTTTGAGCGAAGTATCAGGACATATCGAAAACGATAAATTCGTAAACTAAGCAGTTCCCAAGTATGTGAAGAAGGTTAAAGTCGGTGTTTCCAAATAAATTTCAGTAGCAAACCGGATGGACTACTTCCAAATATATACAAAGGTCATTTTCCAATCGTGAACAGCAACATCACGTACGTAGAGCAGTGTGGGGAAATTTTCCGTTTGCGCCAAGTGTTTCCAATAAATAAAAATGAATATGTTTTCTGTATTTTGCCCTTGATGGTATCCGCACTAAAAAGTGTCTTGAGTGCTTTCACCAATGTTAAGTTATCTATTAATTTTTTTTTACCTACTCAACGTGAAATTACCTTTCACAGCTCAAGTGATAGCATGCTTGCTTCCGGGTGAGGAGGTCCCGAGTTCAATACCTCAAGTGAAGTGCTTCCATTGGGAAACAAAAATTATAATCCAACATTCCTGAAAGGCGCCGCACCAGTGTGGCCCAGGACGAGGTGCCCGAACTACTCCTGAGGAATCCGAGGTTGACACTAGCGACTGCCTTACGCGAGGCAAGGCAACAGCATCATCATTCCTCAACAACGAAGCAATAAGTACAACAGAAGTCGTTCCATTAAGTCTTAGCACAGCAAAACCTGTTAAAAACAACTGCATACAGCGAGCAAAGTCACACCGCATGCATCTTAAATGCAGGACAACGAATTCCACATAATTTCATTTCCAAAAGCCGGAGTTTCCCACAGCGGACAGATAAAGCAGAGATAATCACGGACACTAGCCATCACAGAGCTACAGCACGTTCCGGAAATTTAAAAATGAATTTAAAGCCATTTTGTGATGAGACTGAAAGCATTTTTTGGTCAACTTTTGTTTGGGAATTCACTACGGAAAACAAACCGTTTGTAAGATGAGATTGAAACTTTACTTTTCTGTCAACGTTTGCTATTTCTAATATTTCAGACGGAACTGATATTTTAACGCCAATGATATGCTTGGAAAATACTGCAGTCGTGAGCTACTATAGTGGTTAAACTGAAGAATGCTTTAAAGCTTTCAAATAAAATTAAACAACGAATCTCTAACAATTCGCCTAACGACTGAACGCTTGCGGCCTTAACAACATCACACAAGGATCAGCAGAATGCACGTCGGTAAAACTTGGATCATCAGGAAACTATTCCAAGCCTAACAAGCTTTCATAATTCACATTAGGTTTCATTTAAGTAAACGAAAGTCTGGGTTGCAGAATTTGGGGATTCAATTCTCACAGATAGTAAGAAAACATTCAAGAAAATCGAGAAAAGAAAATCACAATAAGGATGAAATCAGATTCAGCTAAGGGAGGAACAAGGTTCAGCTAGGGGAGGAACAAGGTTCAGCTAGGGGACAACTAGGTTCAGCTAGGGGACAACTAGGTTCAGCTAAAAACAAAGGATCGATGAAGTTGAGCCAAAGCACAATTAGAGCAAATGAGCTTCACATTCGAGCACACACAGCACACTTGTGAGTCAAGAACCAGCGCCCAGGATTTAAGGAGAAGCAAGGTAACGGTAAATGAGCAAAAAACTCTTACTTTTGCAAATTCCTAACCTTATTTAACTTTTTAAAGACCACTGTTAGTGCTGAATGACATGAGAAATAAATCTACTGTTTTAAATTCGTAGTATTTTGTTCAAAACTAGGGTGAATTTGCACACCAAGTGCGCAGAATATGAGCCGTTGTCTACGCAATGCAAGAAAACTGTAGAGTAACAAGTCGGTCTTCATACCCAGAGTTAGGGAATTCACAATATGAACTTTTATTCCGTTGTAAAGAGAAAATAAGAAGGTGCAGCCACTCACAGTACGTTCCTCGGAGTATTTATTCTTTTCGCAACGACGTTAATGTTATATCTTCACTAAAAATATGCCATTGCTTTGAAAACTTTATCGGGCCGCCTTAGCAAAAGTAAGAGCTCATTAATCAATACCGTGAAGCAAGTTAAGACAGTTTATACAATTTGTTCCACAGCATTACACAATCGCTTAAATAGTCACAATAGTCAGGAAAAGCTCCGGCGTTGTGAGACAGCCGAGAGTAGAACTTGGCTTCAGTAGCCCCAGAGTCACCCCGGTGTCAGAAGTCAACCCCCTTACGATATACAAAACAAACAAACAGGAACTTTACATATAGCCTTTGCGTCACTCTTGGAGCGCGGTCGAAAGGAATCAAAGAAGCCGCCATCGTTTCGACGTCGGCCTGCAAAACCCGAGCTCGTGATTGGCTGATGCAAGAGAGTCGCGTCCGCGGTCGCCAGCTTGTGAATATCGTCGCCAGATTTTCGACGATGACGAAGACGAGCTGTTGAAAATTTAACCCGTGTAGCTTGAAAGACGAACTCACAACTACGCTTTCCCTGCGTACATAAAGAGCGCTTGACATCAGGAATTAGGTCGCCAAAGCATCATTGCACGTCTCAGTGAACAACACGAACACACTCCAGTGTGTGTTCGATCGGCAACCTCGGCAAGCGAAAACAAAATCACCAATGGAATACAAAAATGAATGAACACCAATTTCTCAATAGACAATATAACTGAACATCGGTATCAATTATTTTACGTAGAACAGCGCGCCAGAAATTACTATAAAAAACGTCTCATTGGTGAGAGAAAGACCTAGACCAAGGAAGCAATCGATTTCTGTTTCAGATGCACCCTGAAATTAAGCTGCCAATGGAAACAAACCCGAAAATATCGACCAGACAACGAACAAAGCGAACGAAAAAATACTTTCCTGTGCAACAACGATGCGAATGAAGCGTCGATTACGAGCAGAAGTTTATGGCTCGTAATTTCATAATAAGATCGAATAAAAGTAGGAAGATGATGTATTGGTACACAAGTAGCATTGTGCTAATCAAATGAATACATTACAGAAACCCACAGTTAAGTCTCTACTCCAGTAGCAGCGGGGACGGAAGTTGAGCGTCTCAAACTCTGGTACAAAAGTAGGAAATTGAAAAATGATATGTAAATTAATTTAAAACCGCACGACCATTCGAATCTGAGCGTGACACCGAAAACATTTTCTGCTCATGATTGGCGAGCGCACAGAAAATAACGTTGCACTGAACAACGAAAAAGATGTTCAACAAAACATGTTGATTTCAAACATTGTTTCGTCGGCATAAACCAACAAACGAACTGAAATCAGAGTAAAATTAAATATTTACAGTGGACAATTCATAAGTTAGTAAGCCCGAAAATGAAGAAACCCGGCGATAATAATACAAAAATAAAGACACTGAACTATAACAAAACCACGGACACCTCATATTGAACGATTACAGACGTCAGACTAACTAGGGACTCATTTCTGCCAGTGAACCCTAACTCGGCCTGGGCCTGAGGAGACAAATCATCGACTTGGAGCGAAACACAACAGACCGATAACCGGCTGTGACCTCAAGACACTGAGCATCAGACGCTGTTCGACGAGACAACTTCGCCAAGTCACACACATTGAAAGTGCGAATTCGAACCCGCTCCTGGCCCAACCTTTTCCATGGCGATTACGAAGCAAGAAATCGTACACAGCCCAATTCAAGGACGCATAGCTCATTAGTTGCAATAAATTACGAGAAGAGTTGGACGAACAGCAGAATTTTGAAGGGGAAAAAACATCCGGAGTGGAGCATCGCATTGCGCTCTCTATCGAAACAGACACAGCTAGAGAAGAGACAACCACAAAACACAGATAGCGCACAGCAGGACGTGACTGAAACGGGCAAGAAACTGGAATAGAAACAAATAAAATGATTCAAAGTACGTAGCATTCCATAACAAAACCATAAAAACGAGGACTAGTTTTTTGTACTCTTAGAGCTACACAGCATGAAGGTTGGGCAATATTAAAAGAACTTTTCTAAAATTACACAAGCTACATTAGCTGGGATTGAAAAGAGGTTAGAAGAACAGTAGCGCCATCTACGAGGACCGATTTTGATGCTGTAACAAGATCAGTTAAGATAACAAGAACATTAGGACACATTGCTTGTAGTACAACGTCTCGTGTAGTACTAACTCACAGCTAACACTTCTCAAGCTGGAGCACAAATGAGCTCACTTGAGAAATAATGGGCATCGAAGCTTGAACGAGCGACGACACACATATACATACTACATACTAACTGTACAAGTTAACAGGTTAACGGCAACAACATACGAGCAAACGCAACCAGCACGGCATCGGCTCTACTGGATCTGGGTCAAGATTCTCGTCAAATCGATTCAAGGACTCAAGATCACCGTATTTGAGACTAAGACTACAATTTTTCAGGGCCAAGATCACCGTATTTGAGACTAAGATTACAATTTTTCAGGGCCAAGATCACCGCATTTGAGACTAAGATTACAATTTTTCAGGGCCAAGATCACCGCATTTGAGACTAAGATTACAATTTTTCAGGGCCAAGATCACCATATTTGAGGATAAGATTACGTTTCTTTAGGCACAAAAACTCATCAAACAAATGCCTTCTCTCAAAATGAACATCTTTCGAAGAGCTCGCGTCTTCTGACTTTCTAATCAATCAATTTGGCAGCTGTAGAAACTACAAGTAGTCCCAAGTTAAATTTCTCGCGTCGCTATTCACTACGTCTAGTTAGTACGGCTTCCAGCTGCGAGGTAGCGGCTACAGCCCCCACGAGGTTCGCCGTTGTTATGGGACACGGGTTAGACCAGCCCAGGCCGTCTGCTAGGTCTCTCACCGCACAAAGAAAAAGCTATGAGGCGGCTATTTGTGTGTGCAACCAGNTCCCTCACATGTATAACTGCCATGGTCAGTCTACTGATCTCTCAAACGCAAGAAAAAAAATCCCGTTCGCACTGTGGCTAGTTTCGTTATATCGAAACTGAGTACTTCAATGGCTATGAAAATAAGTGGATACACTTGTTCATATTAATTCACATACAAGCAAAGTTACAGACTCGAAGCTGAACGATTTTAAAAGGGTCCTGTGGAACCATGATTTCATAACCTCTTTTTCTCACCACCTGAAGAATGGTGTAAGAATGTTTGCAAATGAGCCCAAGTTACTTTGATATCAATGTGTATTGCGCTATTTCAAACACAAGTCTTGGTCAGAGTCATCGATTTGACAGAGGCAAACTACAATCAGCTCTGGTTGATCATCTACAAAGTCTGATTGAAAAGCTTGATAAATGACCTTCCAAATACGGAACTTGTCCAAGTTCATATTACATTATTTTGACGTAGTTCCGCTAACATAGAAAGGGACAGAAGAAAAAAAATAAAAACACACAATATGCTAGGGCACCAGCCCTAGTTAAAAATTCAAAAAAAAAAAATAAGAGTTCAAAATTTCCCACTCAGTTACAATACCAAACTACAGTATGATTATATAAGATAATAAGAGAAATTATTGCGAAAGAACTGCACGTTCATGCAAATAAATCATGCGTGATCCCGACAGGAGAATTCTAGATGCGAGAGAGTTTCCATATTTGGAAGTCATCAAGTTTAGAGAGCGGGCAGCGAGAGGCGTCACCTCACCTGCTTTGGCGGCCTCTTCCTTCTCCGCAGGTGAGACTGCCGTGGTAGACACGTGTCAGATAAATCATAGGCAAGAAGTTCAACAAACCAACCAGTCTAAGTTTTTCGCTACAGCCGCAATGATTATTCATAATTTTGGCCACACGATATCAGACATCGCCGCCGGATTTTTGATTGTCAATGAGGGCGGCGGAAAACTTAGACTGGTCCATTGCTTGCATTGAAATTTGTGGAATATTGGCTAGCGCCTGAAAAAGGCATTCGAAGTACATTGTACTTGAGAAACCTTAGCTCTTGTTCGTTTCTAAGACCCATGCATTCTCACATGCTTCACAGTTATAAAATGAGGAATGTCCATCCAACTTATAAATGACTCAACCACAAATACAGATAATTCAACGTTCGCCTTGCTTTTCTCGATCCACGCACGCTCAAAACAAACTCAAATGAGGTCAGCAAAATCATTCGACACAATTTCGAAATCGACATATTTTTATTCGAATAATAAAATATCAGAGTAACCAAAACCTTCTCCCTTGGATGCACCACCGCGGCGTCAGCAGGTTCCCCGAAGTCCCTAAAATAAAATTTCCACCGATTTATGGACCCCGCCAGCTGTACCTCCACTCCTCGTTCGAACACGCATGTGTGTATAGATTTTGTACACATTTGAATTATTTATTTACCTATTTATTCACCACAAGGAATATACTTGCATTTCAGCAAACTAAAACAATAATAAATTGCGATAATGAGTTAGACTTGACTCAAACAATCTACAAGGCTTTCAGAGCAGCTTATACAGAAAGAAATGGTCAAGTTATGACACGCTGATGAAAGCGTACAGAGCGCCTACAGGGAAACAAGCACACCTGCCAAACATCCACAGTGTTCGTTGCTAGCTGTGTGTTCCCATTTTATCTAAATAACTACATTTCGAGATGCCTTTCCTCCTCATAAGGGAACAGTTCCTGACTCCTAGCTTTAACTGCTAGATACAAGCAGAAAATTTCCTCCCTTTTGTGTGCAACATGCACTTCAGATGACAGCGTTTCATCCCCACTGAAAATTCCGTTAGAGCAGCTATTTTCTCTGTTGAAGTAGCAATTTATTTGCCATTTGCAAATGCCAGCGTGTTCCATGGCATCCGACTATCTTGCCGTCGACCACCTTCCCGTCCACGATTATAATGACCAAACTCAAGCTATCTAATGTGTTATTTTATTAGCTACTTTAAAGTTCCCTAGCCACACTGAATACGATCTCAGGAGAGCGAAAAGGAAGGACCATTTAGTAAGAAATTCAGAAAACTTGCAATTTATGCACAGGTGTGTTCCCACACAAGATCTCTTGCGCTTAGAAACGGCAAGTTCAGAAAGAAGAGGAAGAAAAAATAAAAATGAAAATTATCAGCGAAGATGACGGGAAAATTGAATGAAGCAAAGTGGGCACGAAAGATAGAAGACCCGATGGCCTAGCTAAAGCTGAGGTAACCTAAATCTAACAGTGTCCCAGTGGGGACGCCAGTCCCTACGGGACATGAGCCACAAAATGACAGTTCCAAAAACAGTCGAGATGTTTGGCCATCTCTGCCGACCGTGTTACTTCCCAGCACTCTATCTGAGTACGCAGTGGCGGATCCATGTTAACGGGGCCTCAATTCCCCCCTCCCCCTTCTTCCCCAAGACGGCAATAGGGATGGGGCCGCAAACATTTAAGCACCCCTTCCTGTAAGACGATTAGTGCCACCGGTGTACTTTTTTCCAGCGCTATTTAGTTACAATATCTCAACAAACCATTTTTCTGGGTTAAACCGACAATCTTTCGTGAGTTGCGATTCTTTCATTCTCACAGCCCATTTGCTTTTCAATGTATTGTCGACAACTACTTCCCTCTCTCTCTTTTTACCCATCACTCCCCGCCATCCTCGTCCCACCCTTCATTTCAAAACGGATCGACCCCTTGAACACCGCCAGCTGAATCCGCCGTTGTACAAACATGAGGAGACCGGTGATTGTACCCGGCCCCGCACCTCATTTTCGGAATGATCGCTTTTAGGGCAAGCATGGAATTTTAGAAAGGTATTCTCTTCTTGCTTCTGGGGGCCTAGCTCACGCGACCTAACACTTAACACCCTCTCAGTTGAAATGGGATACATAGAACACATAATCACACAATCAACTAAATCTAAAATAAATTACATTTCTAATAGGATGAAAGAAACGTGAAGAAACCAGGTCTTGAATAGAAGGGCACAGACAACGAAAACAACGCTGAAAGAGGGTAGTAACAAAAAAATTAACGTAACCGCCCCGGGAATCTTGGATGACTGCGGAACCAGGTGCATAAGCCGAGGAGGTTCCGCATGCGAAACTGTGCCATAAAACGGGAATGAAAAACATATAATTAAGGGCGGGAATTTGAGAGAACATTGAACAAATCGAGTACGAAAACGAAACCAAACATAAAATCAGAAAATTATACGAAACTGAAGAATAAATTTGATCACTAAACTTACTGTAAATATCACGATAACCCTTAAAAAACATCAAAAGAGTCAAACCAATAAACGAGGAGACAGAAACAAGGACACGAGCGGTCGAGGAAAGACCGCTAGGGAGAATGAACAATAAACGAAGAAACGGAACCCATGAGTCCCAGCTGTCGAGAAGAGACCCCTGAGGACCGAAGGAACAAGGCTATAGCAGCGACGCAGCCCACCTTCCTCCTCCTTCTCGAGGCGCTTCTCCTTGCGGCGGGAGGTGGCCAGGCTCCAGGTGTCGGACCGGGGCCGAGGTGACGGGCCCAAGCTGCCCCCCATCTCGTCTCCTGACGTCCAGCCCCCGTCGTCTCTCTGCAATGCAACACTCGCTGTATGCTTCGGCAATGAATTAGAAGGTGAGGAAAAGAAGTTAACAAAATGTGTAGGTAAATAGGAAGTACACACGTTGTATGCTGGGTTAATAAATTGAAACATTAGGGAGGTCAACAAAAAGTGAAGGTCAATTGAAAATACAATCGCTATATTCTTCATATTACAAAAAGTGTGGGTAAATAGAATATTTACAGTTGAATCTCTCGTCTATGGACATCGCATACATACGGATACAGGGGGCAGAGGACACTTCCTGCTGCTAGTCCGAATACAAATTTCATTGGCACGAATGTCCGGTACGACAGTACAGCATAGTACAAAATGGTCCGGTACGACAGTGCAGCATAGTACAAAATAGTCCGGTACGACAGTGCAGCATAGTACAAAATAGTCCGGTACGACAGCGCAGAATAGTCTCGCGGAATATTCACGCCAACGAATAATCTCTCATTAATTAGTCCGTCAATGAGAGGTCCAGTAATGAAAGTAACAATGAAGAATGGGACAACAGAAGCCTAGACGACGGACAGAAAAAGAGTGCACTAACACTACGCTAACTGCATAAGTTCGACATCATCATAACCCAATGTTACGAGAATACGCAGAACTTTCAGGAACATAACACCTTAATATCGGTAGATGATACGCTATACTCTATTTTGTGAACAACATTTCGAATTGCTAAATTTCACAACGCAGTACTTCATACAACTAAACACTATTTCACAAACCGTACTCTGCCAATACATATCGTAACCAAACTACTAACTTCTCGAAAAATATTATATGAAAACACATATTTTTCACGGGAAAAAATGAGTGGACAAAATACTGCTCGATAAAGAATTAACAGCATCGCAGCACAATACAAAATACAATCAGGAACAAAAATTGTTTCATACTCGACTTCCGAGGAGAAGCAGCGTGACGACGAGTCCGAGTACGTCTCCCTACATGTAGTGCAAGTTCGAGTACGTCTCCCTACACGTAGTGCAAGTTCGAGTACGTCTCACTGCACGTAGTGCAAGTTCTGATGAAAAGTTAGCGTCAAAAGGACGACGATAGAACTAAATACCTATCAAAAATGTTGACGTGAAGATTACTTGATCGATTTATCGCCACGCAAACGAACACAAGCAAGAAAGCGAAAAGTAAGAAAATTTTGCAAGTATGAAATTAAAAGAAGCCTTCTAAGAGCTTACCACTTCGTTTCTTTGTATGAAGTTGAAAACTCATTAGCGGGGATTTAAAATGCATGGTACATGTCCCGCTAAGTCAACGTACGAATGATTAAATACTCGGGTGCAATTTTCAGAAATGCTATAATTACACACGAAATAAGCAGCCAGATTTAGACATTTAATGCATTTAAAACCAATAAACCCAATCGGATGACCAAAAAAAAGGATTAGACTAGCCAAACTTCACCCATCGACAACGAACTTTTCTGAAAGACTCGCCTATTCGGAACATCAGACATCGGAAGCAGTAAGAGTGCGCACCTCGATGTCAAAGCACCCATTGAAAAGCGAGCAAAATAGACGAAAGACTACCAAACGTAAAAAGAGTTAAAGCCCTTTGCCTCCTGACAGGAATCGCAGGACCAAGCTGCTCAGGCCTTCCACTTTGGGGCAAAACGTAACACTTTAGAGTAACGTGACAGTTAGGGTAAGAAGACAGATTAGATAGAAAAATATATAGTATATCTCGGGTAACATACATATAATTCGTAGCATTTGCGGAACTTTATTCGGTAATAGGAAAATCAAAATTACTTTTCCGTTACTCCCAAAGCTGTTTATGCCAAGTGACATTTATTTCGGCTTCTACGTATTGAGTTCCGAGCAAGTAAGCGAGGACCCTCTCTTCACAGTGTCATTCATTTACTGATTAATCAAGGTTAAAGTTTCATTCATTAAATATCGCACGAGAGCATATTATTTCGGCATCGGAACTCATTTCCTGGCGTACGAAACCTCGCTAAGTAACGTCTAATTTTGGTACTGGAACTGAAAAAACATTTGTATTGGGATAAAATGGCATGTTAGGTAAATCCCAAAGATATTTTAGATATTAAATTTTTTTCCTTCAAATTTTTTTTCTTATATTATTCAAGTTTCGGGAGGCAACGCATTAAAATAGTTGCAGAGCTCGCGTGACGGCAAACCTGTTGCTATAGAAACAGGTATGAGAACCTGCAGCGCATACTACGCATAGGTAAACCTGTTTTTGGAACTAGCCGGCTATCCACGATCGATCGCACACGGAGGTTGGTCGTTGCGTATCTATGCAGAATGCACGTGTTGGCGTTCGTCTTCATGCTGTGAACCGTAGGTCTAAAATAATTAACAGACGTTAAGCCATCATGTTCTCATATCTTCGGAGCCAGCATAACATGTCAAGCTCGACAGACAAATGCAGGCCCTCTTCGTACACCAATCAGAGGCTGAAAATTATTCGAGTGCCAGGAGATCAAACACACGGAAAGTCAACGGCCTGAGAGACCAGCATTTAACCTGCTATGGAGCAATTATGGCCAAAGATGAACATGCCACACGAAACTGAAAACTAAATGACACATGAAGTAAGAAGCCCTTGTTTAAAAATTAGATATTATTATTTTGTTGCATGCACTTACACTCATATGATAACCTGCACACTCACACCCATATCATAACCTGCACACTCACACCCATATGATNACCTGCACACTTACACCCATATCATAACCTGCACACTTACACCCATACATAACCTGCCTGTAAAGTTTACAGATACCTTGACTGAGAAGTAATTGTTCTAAAGAACAAGTCTCGTATGAACCATTTTAATGCACCACTTTCCGAAAACCGCATTTGGCCTGAAGACCTTCTAACCCTAAAGCAAAATAGGAATAAAGTTGACGCAAGGACTACATTCAGCCATACATCAACTGAGCTAATTACGAGAACACAGGGTAATGCGGGTCGCAAGTTCGAAGGTAACCACTGACCTTGCCTCCATCCCTGATCTTGTTCTGCTGCTGCAGCAGCTGCTGTTGCTGCAGTTTAGAAGCTCCGGCAGCCACCCCTGCTGCGCCCGCACCACCGCCAGCGTCCTGCCGACGAGGGTACGGTGTTAATGTGGTGTCAAGCGGGTCGTAAACCAAACAGAAAAAATAGGACGCTAAAACGTCTTCGAGGTCAAAACTGCAGGACGTAGCAACACAGCCAAAACAGTAGGAAGTAAACTTTGATCTAAGCAGCAACAAGCCCGTACATAATGGGACTGAAATGGCGGCGGAGTGAAAAACACGTGCTGGAGAAGTAAAGGACGGTGTAATTTGGAAATGGCATATGAAAACTGAATCGCGGAAAAGAGTTTTACCACCATAGACATACTACTAAATATAAACGAAATTTAGAAAAAATGTTTGATTCCAATGAGGTAAAATGAGAAATTGTACCAGATATTTAAATGCATGTTAAAATTAAGACATTGATAAAAATACATGTAGTATGGTATGGAGAAAACGTATAAAAGACACAAAAATTGTATCAAGTGATTAAGAAAAGCAGCAAGACTGTATCAAAACACACAGAAGACAACATGGACAACACAAAGAAGTTACAGTTTAGTACAGAAAGGAACCAATTAGGCATACGTAGAATGTAAAATGACTTACTTAGGCAAAAAATCCTCAGAGAATCAATGCAACAGAAAAAATAGCAAATGAAAATTCGGACTAAAAACTTTGAATATGACAATAAAACAAAAACGAAGGCACAAGGGCGTGCCCACTTGGAATGGTTGTCCAACAAACCAAACTAAAAAAAAAAGAACATTCAAGTACGAGACTTGTACAATATTACAACATTTGTTTGTCGCAAACCAAAGTTGATCCAAACAAACCGAACATACGCCACAAACCACAAATAAAAAGGGTATCTAATTATGCAGTTATCTTCCTGACAAATACAACCAAAGTACTGAGAGAGAAGTAAGTTACACTGAATCCAACCTGTCGCAAACGCAAATGTAGAAATGGCAAGCTAGCGGTGGCACGGACTTGTGATAGGAGCCAAGACTGCAGCCCTTTAGTGACTCTGACTAAGCGGCACCGAAAGAGAAGGGGCCATTCAGTATGAACTTTAGAAAATGGGGAATCTACGAACAAGGTGAGTTTACTAACAGGGTCCCCTGCGTTTATAAACAGTAAGTTAAGAACGAAAATGAAGATAGAACAAAGAAGGGACAGCGGTGTGAAAAATGAAAGAAGTGAAATGGGGCTGAAAGACAACAGTACAGAAGAAGACACTAGTCCCAGTGTCGTAGGATAGACAAACCTAACCCGCTTAAGCCTATTGTTGTCTTGACTATCGCATCTATCCCACTGAGGGTGCAGTGACACAAGAATACCTACAGCAAGTTCTGCTGGAAATATGTTAATTAACACGTTGACTCCGAAGTGGGTCATATATGGTACAC
>VOMN01058464.1:0-23069 GCA_014899125.1 Orchestia grillus | reverse complement strand
TGCTGCCCCTCCGCAGTGTCGCTGTAGTCGAGGAAGTTAGCCGCCCACATGCCCGCCCCCGCCAGCCCCGCACTGCTGGCGTAGAGCACCTTGTCCTGCAGACTGCGGGGGTTGTCGTACCAGAACTGGTACGCCAAGTCCCCGTCCTGTGGGGATGAGTTAAGCGTTACAAGCAGTACGGGGACGAGACCGCAGTTGCTGTGTATTTTTATGCGACCACGGGTATCAAGGAAGTACATATAGAATAGGGATCAGTTGACAGAGGTGGTCCTTGTACAGTGGGACGTGGTTTCCACTTCGAATGTTGGATCCATTGAAACGAAGTCACAACGTTTGGGCCCGTGTTGATGCACGTGGAATCAAAAGATTAATGACATTATGAATTCTCAGTTCGATGAATTTGTATTTCCAAGTTTTGGATCTAAAACAAGAGAGTGCGCTTCCGGGTCTCATTAAGATGAGCTACTAGAGCGCGTTGAGCCTACGTCATGTGTGCGGTAATGTCACTAAATCATTACGGTAAACACTGTTGGTAAATGCCAGGTGACGAAAACTTACTTAGCCTGTGCAGCAGGAATAAACCGTTTTCGTTTTATAAAATAATGAATTTCATCAAATGCAAATTTTTTGATGTGGGAACCCCTTGTGTAGTATAAAATACGTTTTGTCAACCCTTGTATCAATATTTGGCTAATTACTCACGACTGAAGACGAAATGACTGAGCCATGTGCAAAAAATCGGCGTTGTTTTGCCGTCTGTGGGACCAAGGTTACAGTTTATGTTGTCCAATTAGGTGAACTTCTTCAAACTAAGCGTCGTTGTGAAGCTCCGATAGAACGAAGATATGTCAAGAGCGAACCCGCCGGACTGCCGACAGAGCGAGAGCGTGTCGGCCGACGCTACCTGAAAAGTCCACTAGCGCTCTTCAGGTAGCGTCAATCTCACTAGTTTACTTTTCTTACTCACACTAGTTTACTGTTACACATACGTGGCTACACGCATGTATAACAGCTACAAATCGCTAGCCCGGGCCTGACGCAAGTACGAACGAGGCAGGCGCACCTCGGCCAACAGCCAAATCAAAAAAGAAGGTCTCTCCGCTAAGCACTCTATAGAATCTCACGTAGGTTGCGCGTACCGTCCTAATTCTTTGCAGGGTCTCGCAAGCAAGTCGGGTACTTTTATTGATAAAAACTCGTGAACAACGTTCCTCGTGCACAAGCTCGTAAAACGAGCCGTTTAAAGCATTATGCGCCCAGTTTATTTTGGCTACAATGATGACAGTGATACCTCCCGGATTTTCACAATTGTTCAGTGGATTTCATTTAAACTGCCCACGTCACCATGGTTCTATCCATACTTTCGAAATTCTTTGCGGCGTTAAATTTTAGCTGAGATTTAACTTATATACCTCACGTACTACCATACTGTTTTATTTGGTTTTGCTTCGATTTCGATTAGCTGCGATGTCCCACGTTCGTCCACACTGGTTTGCTTGGTTATACTTTGACTGCAATTGACTTGGTTATACTTTGACNATTGACTTGGTTATACTCTGACTGCAATTGACTTGGTTATACTTTGACTTCAATTTAGCAGCCATGTTCTAATTACCTCGACGGTGAAGTAGGGCGAGCGGCTCTCACTGTCCCACAGCTCCGTCACGTTCTGATCAGCCACGTAGTTCATGATGGAGTTGTAAACGTACTGCCTGCCTGCAGCGTCGCTACAGTTGCACCCTCTGAACGGCACGTACTCGATGAGACATGTTTCGTTCTCCTGGTAAAAAGCACACGAGTCATTAAAATCCCTGGTGTGAATTACTGGGATCGGGCTCGTAGTAGTAATTTAGATGCAGGAAATACGTTTCTCATGGTTGAAATAAATGGATTGAAAATTTCGAACACCGTTCGCAAACTTTATGGTTAAATTAGATTATAAGTTAGCTTAAAGTCGAAATATTTTACAGAGAAGTCACGTGGAGATTCGAAAATAGCTCATATTTGAGGCCTAATTTACCAAACAACAGTCATATCTACAAAAATCGACGCGGAAAAGGCGCTTAAACTTCACTCGCCACATGAAATGTGATCCAAAGAGAGAACTGAGGAACAATTTAGTAGGCCCTTCAGAAATCGCGGAATTAATACAAAGGTGTGATTCCTCACAGGATGCCGTGCGCATAGAGGAAGCTAATTAAGGTGAAATAGGAAGAACGGATTAAAATAATAGGCGATGAAGGCATGAAAATGGAAAAAAGCAAAGAGACACGAAAGATAGTAGTTCCAAAGGCTGAGGTAACTTAAAAGTGCACGTCTGGGGTCCCCAAGTCTCATAGCATCCAATAGGTTAATGACTGGTCTCGAAGGATCCTATGTCCCTCGAGGGGACAACTTTATGTAGTCTGTCGGTGACGGCAGGCGTGGATTATACAGGGTGTTTTACAAAATGATATAGCTTACTTCAACTTATAAATAAATCGCTTAATATTATGCCGTTTTTAGCTCATTTAGTCTCGTTTAATGCATACCTCAGTGTGTTGCATCCATGATACTTTACTTTTATTACTGCGACTCAATATTAGGCGCATTATAGATATTATAAAGTGAGGTACCCCTTTCTGAGAGACATCCTGTAAAGTCTGAGTAGTCAATCCCTATTTTGTACAAACTTTCACGAAAATACAGACAAAATGTACGAGCCAATTAATCTGCTCACTTGTACTTTACACGCCTCAGAATATTCTGTACGCCACTCACAGGGAAATACTCGGTACAGTTGTACCAGTACCCGTACCAGGGCAGTCCCAGTACCAGCTTGGAGCTCTCGATGCCCAACGCCTCGTAGGAAAGGATGCCCGCCTGCGCGTTGTCGAGCGGAGAGTTCGGTCTGAGGGAGCGATCGAACTGGTGCCATTGTTGTTAGTGACAAATGTCAAGCCAACACGTTACTTAAATTTTATTTACTTACTAGCAACTCCACGCCGTCCAAATTTACAGTAAATATCGTATAAGTTAATGTAGTGTTTTGCATCACAATTACGTTCTGCGACTCCGACACACTGGTAGAACCCGAGAATCCGGACCCGTGAATTTTCTCCTAAATTCTTCGGTCCGTCAATGGTTACACATAAAAGAAAAAAAAGTAAATTTGGCGGACTTACTACACATATCGTAGATACCATTCGACCTTATAAATGTTATTTTCGTTTGATGAGTCACTCTACTTTGAGTCCACTTGAAATTTACGCGGTACCTCAGATAGGTGTACTCTCCTATCCCACTTGTCATGACCTCGAAAATATAACCTACATTACTCAAATGTCGAGTACCGACTCGTAGTCAATCAATTTAAAGAGAAAACCATTTGTTTAATCTTGGGGAAATATCGTAGCATTTCAAAAGCTTTATTTTTGTGGATGCTGTATTAGAATATCTTTTAAATGCAATAGTAAATAATCCATGAACGCTACACGAACTCATGCATTCAACGTGATCACCTAGCACTTGAATACGCGAAATTTATTCATTTTGTACCAAGGTCGACATTTGCACATCTTACCGGACGGTGGAGCCCCTACTGCTCCCTAATTGTGTATTACGTCTTCTACAACTCTTAGTTATGCTAAGCGAAAAACATACTACTGGGTGGCTCAAAAAAAGGGGAATGTAAATTCAATAAATTATTCCCTTTGATTTGAGACATTTTTTTATCAATTTGGCAAGGTGCAGCATCCATGATACCGAGTTTCCCTTTTTTCGAATTACCCTGTATAATGATGAATCTCGACTTCAAGTTGTTTCGAATAAATTTTAACATGTCAGCTGAACATTTAAACTGATTTATCGCGGGCTTTGTATGCGGTTATGGTAAAAATACCTCGTTTGTGTTTCCCTTTCTTCTCTCGCTACAATGACCTACCCATGACAGCGAGTGATGAAACAGAAACAATCTCCGATGCAATGTGTCATTTTCAAACGGTGACGATCCTTTTTTAACACAAGAGGTTGTCTCACACTCAAAGGTAATAATAATTTCCTATACAACAACCAGCATTGACAGCGTAATTCCTGCATGAGGAAAAATCTAGAGCATCAACAGACTTCCACATAACATCCAACCCCTGCTACAATGATCGCTCTCGCGCACCTGGACATCTCTTACCTGGCACTGCAAGGCTCGTCCCATATTTGGCTCTGCTCGTCGTACGCCATGACGAAAAGCAAGTCCGAATACTGCGCAAGGCCTGCGTAATCGTAGTTACGACCGTCGATACCTTCAGCGGACCAGGCAACGTCCACTGACACCTGAATTAATGTCAATAAAAGTTTCTAAGATGAGGTAGAAGAACTCAAATAAATCATGATGTTTTTTTGTGTTCTAACAAACCAGGTTTGAAAACAGACGGGAAAATTCGAATCATGTTCCCAATTGGTTACCAAAGATTTACTGTCAAATTGATTGAAATTGAATGTTTCCATTTTTTTCAGAATTTTTTTATTAAAAACATAAGGGTACAGCCTTACGAAATATCTTAGATTTTTATTCATTGTCTTCAATCATTAGGAAATCATATTTAGTTAATATTCATATGTAAAACACGAAAGCAGCGGTATAAAATTAGACGTCAATTGTATATATGTCGACAGGTTCGTAGCAGGCTATGTCTGTGCTTGTACATCGGAATGCGAAAGGCGTGTGAAACGTTGCGGGAATTTCAAGCGTAGGCATCGTATTCCCCTTCTCAAGCGAAGTTAATTATGCAGCGCCGAATGCAGATGCCAACGTAATTTAAAGAAATCCCAAAAACTTGTAGAATGCTAGGGAACATGTTAATGGTAAAGTCCATGGTGTGTTATCAGTTTGTTAATTAATGGCAAATTTTTGGAAGCAAAATCGTTTTGCATCGTTTATCCACATTAATTCCACAGGTTTTCGGAGGTTTCTCTTTTGGATTATATCTTTGAGGAAATATGTCTCCAAAGCAAAGCTTAATATTGCAAATTTACTTAAGACAGTTGTCAGAAAAAAAAAAATTCCACTGTAAGAAACGTTCACGTAACAGTAATTTCAAAGTTTCAAAAACAGGTGAGCCTCTGTTTCAAGTATTTCGAGTTCTTTTTTAAAACACTAGCAAAGATTAACAACAAACTGTTTCATGCTATTTTATTTCATCTCTTTACGCCTATTTATTTTCGAGTAAAAACTCTTTACCTTTGACCAGATTCTACGTGTTACCCTGTACATTATAGTGGAGCTTCAAATTTAAAATTAGCGGGGACGTACGCAAAAGTTTTTCTGCCCGGCTGGCTTTCGTTACCTGGGCATCTGGGAGGGCGCCATCCAGGGCCTCTTTCAGTTCCCGCACCAGGGAGGTGTAGCCTGCCTGTTCTGGACTGCCCTCCTCCATGGGGCTTTCATAGTCGAAGTTGACACCGTCCAGGCCCTGCTCGAGAACGCCAGTCACCTCAGCGGCCACCCATTCCGACCGCGCAGTCGCGTTTGTGAAATCCAACCCGGTCATCTCAGCTGTGCAGGTCACACATATCAGTTTAATTTTTCTGCAGGGGCGTCTAGAATTATCTACAAATACGGCCGACAACGAGGATAAATCGCCCCTAGAGAGATGATATCGACTGGGCGGCGAGAACGTTATACTGGGGAGTTATGTGGGGGAACTTTCCCAAGCACATGTAGCACGTAATATTTCAGGAAAATGTATACTGAGTTGTGTGCGCACTTGAAATGAATAACATTTCAGAATTAAAATTCGTCATTTTGACATGCAATTCTCCATATACGGAGCTCGTTAATGCCCAGAATTTAGTGACTCAAATATGAACAGGGATTCCATTTTCGCCTGAATGCGCTTGTTTTACTCGAAAAGAGCACAAGGGAAACACAGAAGATAGCACTGAAATGACAAAACTGTGAAGCGAAAGAAGTTTCATTTTGATGGCTGACTCCGTACATTTTTTTTGTGAGAGCTGAAACCTCAATTTCCGAGGAGCAGTGATTTACTAATTAATATATTTACACCACAGCAAGTTACTTGATACATATTAACTTTCTAGGTAAACGTTATTTTCACTAACTTTTCTTGGGACGCAACTGGCAGCGATCGAGCTGTATTTGTATGACGTCATTAATAATGTAATAATTCTTTAATCGAACCCTAGGATTCTGTCAATCTACAGCTGACTGCATTTTCCTTAACTCTTCCGGTTCGAACTGTGATCAAGTATCACTGAATGTCTCTTTTTCCTGTTAAAGCGTAATCCTCTACTGCCGAAGGTAATGTTAAATATCCATTCCAAGTAATGAATAAAAATTAATGAATCCCTTCCCTCATGGCACTTCAAAAATCTCATGGAAAAATATCAGTTTATTTTCCCGTATCTACTTTTAATAAACATTTCTGCTTTCTACTACTTGATCCGCAACTGGAGAAACAATTCAAAAAATAAAAATAATTGGTAAAATACCATGCAATAACTACACCATTAATAACCTTTTTTGGCCACTTTGACGCCGTTGTAGTGGGCGTGTACAAGGAGTTCCGAGTCGTAGAAGTTGAACATGACGATGGTGGTGAGCTTCACCCAGTCGAACTTACTCCAAACAGAGCTGTCGCACTCCAACACGAACGCGAAGAGCTGTCACCAGAGCAATAAATTATTATTTCATTTCAATTTTCGACACTTGCTTTTCAAGCTCCATGCAAAATTAAACGTCCATAGCCAGCCCAGACCTCTCCACAAAGTGCCAACCATTTGCGCCGTCTTGTTCTCGCTCATTCAGGTTTTACAGTGCCTGGAGGGCACAAGTAGTTGCATAACCTTGTTTTTGGTGTACTTTGAAAATTGTAAACTCTAATTTAGTTAAAAGGCTACAGGTAGTTCAAAAAACATATATCTGCTACAATTTACAAACAGAATTGATCAAAATTTATCCATAACCAGAAAATCAACTGAGCAAAACAATGTATTGGACAAGAGTATTTGGATAAAATTGACGTCATGTTAAATCATTGTTATTTCTTTGCACAATTTAAGTGTCTTTACTATTTACTATTTTTCCGTTAGCTGATTTTTTTGTTGTCATTAAATTTAGTTTTATTCTGTTTAAATATTCTGGAAAATGTATGTTCTCTGAACTACCTGTACTCCTTACTCCAAACCAGAGCTCGAAAATTTCAAAATACACAAAAAATAAAATTGTAAAAATACTCATGTTCAGGCAATGTGTGTCTCAGAGTATGTACATGTCACATAGAGTCAAAGAAAAAACATAAGAGTAAAAATTTACTTGAACACCTCAAGTTCTAAGCTTTCACGAAACAATAATAGCGCATAAAATTCAAGGGCTTGTTGACTTTCATAGTAGAACTCGGTTTGACTACGGAGACATTTGACTCACTCATGTAGATGATGATAGATGAAAAATTTCAACAACGTAACATTATTAACTTGTACAATATTAGAAGCTACAGTAGGACCAGAAAGTACATACTATTACAGTACAGCTCACAAGAAAATAAATAATAAAGTCGCACAATCCGAGGGTTGTGATATGTGAAATTGTTAACCGGGTATGAAGGCTAAAATATATAATATTACATGAAAAACATTTGCACTACACACATTGAGAAGTCCTGAGTTTTTTTATTGTACACAACCTCCACATCGATTCACTTACAATCCGCTCGTGCACTGGGCACCTGAATTTTACTCCTGCATCCAAAGTAATCGCTCCAGCCTTCGGTTTACAGGACATAAAGGCAACCTCTTGAACGACCTACACTCACCACACCTACACTCACCACACCTACACTCACCACACTTACGCTCATTTTTCTCTATACAGTCATCATTGTGAGCTTCTGCATTTATGCCAACTCATTTGCAAGTATCAATAGTGAAACCACGCTCTGAGTGACACGATAATTGTCATCGAGTTTGGAGAGACTGCTTGAAGCAAGGGGGTCATTGTCGAATGTTTCTGAAGTGTGACTGAAGCTCAAACTCACTACATGCCACATCTATCACCGATCATTTCGACGTCTTTAACCCTTTATCGTGTAAATTAATTTGGTGATGAGGCTGCACTAAGCTTTGTACAAAAAACAAGCTACACCCTTAGGTTTATATGCAATAACGCTACATTTAGCGTTTTACGAAAAACCAGCGGCATCCTAATAAAAGTGAATTTTCAAATCCATGTGACGGTAAAGCGTGATATTCAGCTCACTTACCTCATCTTTGTCTTTTTTTTGCTGGTACCGCTGGAGATGGGGAGAGTTCGAGTCCAGGAAGAGGGCTCGTCCGAGGGACTGCCTCAACACGTGGGATGCAGAGTCGCTGACGCCTGAAACTCGTGACGAAAATGCAGCGGTCCCGACAACGAGAGGTACAACTAACGCTACTGCAGCACGTAGCAGCAACGACCGCAACATGCTCGGTTACGTAAATGATCAAATCCCTGGAATAAGAGTTGGTGGATTAATGGAAATTAAAATAATCTTCATAGCAGATAAGTACATTGTACATGATTATGCTACTCCAAATACATCAAATTGCAATCACAACTAAAGAACGAGAATTTTAAAAATATGTAATCTGGAGACAGATTAGCAGGAAATATTATGCGACTAGCGGACACACCCCTGCCAAAAATGGCGGGACAAATGATATTAAATTCCTAAGATGTCCTCTCATATATGGTAACTCTGAGATGAAACAATATTATTTTCAGTATCACTGACACGGACTGCCTTCGCTCACAATCTCTGTTAGTTTTGCCTATCCCTATGCCTCCTGAGAGCTTGCACCACACAGATAGAACGAGGAAACGGAATGACGAGACCGGAAAACCTCAAGAAAGGACACATCATGAGGTAGTTATTGAACGATAGGGTGCTAGAGATGTGCGGTAGCAGCAATACGATATGGCAGGATGAACGACGGAATGCTTGGACTATCACACTCTGTAATGAGACTTTTATTTCTGGTAATGAGGTGTTGGGTCGTAACTCAATTGACTGCAAAATATTTAGAAAATACCACTAATTCCTATGAAACTTTGCTTTTGCTGTATTCTTGTAGTATGTTTTTAACTATTGCTGGTAATGTATTAAAGATAAGAAATTTAAATCCACTGACCTAACAGCACTAGTAAAGTTTAAATATTTTGGTTAGCTGAACAAGTTCAGCACATTGGCTAATATTTAGTTTAAGTCGGCATCGTGTACAGGATGTTCTATTCATCTTCAAGCCTTCATATTAGTATAATTAGAAAGAATTTTTTTTGAGTCACTCAAATTATTTTTGAAAAGTTTCAAACCATAGAAAAAGTATAGAAAATTATTTTTGAAAGGTTTCAAAGCATAGAAAAAATTCAATGAAATTATTTTTGAAAGGTTTCAAAGCCTAGAAAAAGTATATGGGAAGACGCTCGAAGCGTTTACGTACATATACAAAGTAATGACCCAAAGCCTACGGAAATTAGAGTCCCCTTTTCATGAGCTCAAAGGATTGGGATTTAACATCCTCTGTTGTTCAAACATAGAAATAAACCAATCCTAACCCAACCCAACCAACTCAACCTACCTAACGTAACCGGGGAAAACGCAAAGGCGGAAGGTTTAATATAAACTCATTTTTAAGTATGTTCCAATCTTGTTATACTTTTGAAAATAAATTTGCGCGTATGAGGAAGAAAAATATTATACAGTAGTCCTAAAAAAGGGGCTGCACGATGGATGGAACGCCCTGTGCAGGACGCCGTAAATAACAAATTTAATATTTATGTTTTTTCTCATTCTGTTTGGCGACAAAAAATGAAACTATGGTTTTAATCCACCAACAAGATCCCAAAGAAATTTAGTTACGTAACATAATGAAGAACCCACGTACAGGAGTTCGCGTACGTATGAGAAGCATCACAGTGCACGAGATGTACTGGAGAGTGTTGCCTAACATAAGAATTAAATGAATTAAGGCTCGTCAAACATGTGAGTATAAAAAATGGTCCAGTAGAGTCCGCCTTATCATGATATAGTAAAACCCAGAAAATGATATCGGATTCAGAGGGTTTCCGAATGAATGCGAGTATTACAGGCACCTGAACTCACGAATTAAATAGCTAGATTACGATTAGGAAAGCTAAAAATGATTAAGCTAAAATTTATAAAGCTAAATAGCAATGAAAACTGAAATGGCACCTTAATTGACCCTGGAACTGTTTCCAGCAAGCGCAAAAAACTGACTTTGTAACGCGTGAAGTCACAAAGCTGCTCGGACTTTTTAGAACCACTTCAGCGCGTTGCGCTAGAGAAAACCTTAATAGCAAAGGCCAATGATCTAGAGGTTCGTGAACTCCAGCTGAGGGGAGCTCAAGATAAGGGTCTTTATCGTCTGCGGTGGGAGGAAGAGCAGCTGTTTAGCTAACAACAGCTAGCGACGTTGCAGCCGCTACTTTACCTGGTGATAAAGTAATCGGGACAAACCCAACTAAGTTGTCTAGTCTTCCATTGGAAGACAACCAAGTAAAATAACAATAATAGTGATAAAAGTGCTTTAATAACTGGAACTATTTCGCACCGAAAGCGAATGGACAATCTTGTATGGACTTTGGAGAACGAGGAATCTAGGCAAAAAGTGTGTTCCCATGCAAGAAGAGCGCATGGAAACGGCAAGTTAGAATGGAAGCAGAAGAAAAGATAAAAAATCATCAGCGAAGAAGACATGAACATAAAAAGGAGGAAATTAGTCACGAACGATAAAAGTCCCGAAGGTGGGACGAACCTTACCCTAAAGGAGGGTAAGGTTCAGGAATTCCCCATATCACCTCGAAGAGGACCATGTCTCTCCCCTCACGCAATCAGATAAATTCTATCATCGTATCCTCCTCGAGTGGTGTTCAGTCTGACAACTTTCTGCACGGAATTGTTCTTTATTTGAGCTCGGAACAGCCCGCGGGATCGCTAGCATTCCCGTCAATGGTTTTCATGGCACCATCGTCCGTGCAGGCATTTTTGACGGTGGCCAAGTGGAATCATTGCTTAAAACTTTTTGCCGCTCGTGAAGTTCGAATGCAAGGAGTCCCTCCAAAGATTTATAATGACTCGAAGAGAGACATTATACCCCAAAGCTACAACATCAAACACGGATTCACCAAGGAATAAGTATCTTGAAGAATAACTAGAGCATTCAACAAAGAAAGATCATCTTGGAAGATAACTGGAGAATTTACAAAAGAATGATCGGATAAAAACCAGACCTTTAGAAGTCAACTCTGGGCCTAAATTGCAAGACCTCACCATAATTCCTGTTGACAATGATAATTATGAATTGTATATCAAAAGCTTAACCACTGCTGCCGCAATTGATGTGACTACAACATTGAAGCGCGCTGCTCCCAGTGCAAAGTTCATTTCCAGGCTCAGGTTTATTTTCAGTACGCCGGTAAACTCTTCTATGCAGTTGAGATATTGAAAACACCTCGGGAATCCTAACAACCCTCTTCAGGGTCGCTCAATCTCTAAGTGGCGTTGAAAAACAATTTTCCGTCACCAGTAATTCCATCGATAATTTCAAACATCGGTAATTCCATCTATAATTTCCAACACCGATGATTTCACACAGCGGCTCTTGTAGTACGTACTTACTTATCCAAGCGGGTTATTAGCAGGAATTTGGTTGTTAGTCACGTAGCGTGTCAGTAACGGGTTGTTAGTCACGTAGCGTGTCAGTAACGGGTTGTTGGTCACGTAGCGGGTTGCTGTCACGTACAGGTAGTAATGAATGTCCCTGTTCGGGCGTCCGCGTGTTGTCAAGATATGTCATAAAGGCGGCAGAACATGGGGCTGTACAGATTGTACATCAAGTTTTCTAGTAACTTAATACATTCCAAGGGGAAATAAATTGATAAATTAGAGGAAATTATTACAAAGTCAAGAGTAGATGATGTAAATATTTGTCTTTGAGTACGCTTCGTATCAGGAAAACTCGATTCTTCACCACGTTATTAGAAGCCTTATTTCATCGATGATGGTAATGACATAAGAGGCTGCATAGGTCTTCGCCTGCACGTTGCACCAATAGACTCGTGAAAAAATGTTCAAAAGCTTACCTTCAAGATCATCATCGTTTGGCTAAGACGTTTTTAGCCTTCTCTTCATCCACTCTTATCCGTTAATTTCTTATGTCACGGAGATGTGGCCGAGGGAGATACCGAATGCATTCCAAACTGAATCTAGTAGAAGCGGCAGCCAGTGCTTACGCACTCTTATTTCAGTAAACAGTGAGTAGCTTTTTGTCAAGGCTTTGTTTACTAGAAAGCGCGCATCCTTTGGTTACTTTACAGCTAAGTTCGAGGGCGAATAGTACCTACGCAGTGGTGCGTACGTGTTACCATCGTAGTATTTCTTTCCGTGAGCTTGTACTAACGCCACGTAGTAGTAGTAGTCGTGGTAGAAATTGCAGTGCTTCAGTGACCAGACTATGTCGTATCAAAAGATAAGGGACAATTTAGTATGGACAGTCGAAAACGGGAAATTTATGCACAAGGGGTGTTCCCACACAGGATACCCAGTGCAAAAAAAAACAGCAAGTTATGAATGAAGAGTAAGACATGACGATATAGAAACAGCAAAGGTGTCAAAACTGAAGGAAAAAATGGGCACGAAAGACAGAAATACCAAAGGCCTATCCGTAGCTGAGATAACCTGAACAGAACCCTTGTGGGGTCGGCAGTCTTGGTAGCATACGATAGACAAACCTAACCCTAAAGCCTAACCTACGCCCCCTGAGTGGGACATAATAACGCTGAGCGCTAGTAACCATGTAAGAAGGCAACCACTTACACATGATCTTACCCGCCGGATGATAGTGATATGGTTCAGCTTGGGAGCCGCCAGATTTTGATTTGGTTCTGGAAAGTACTCGAAGGCATGAGGGATGGCGAAGCTAGGATGACGATCGTAACGTAAACCACAGAAATGACTTTCGTGCGTGAACAGGTCTTCGCTTCGTGCCGATAAATGGCAATTAAACTCTGTTGAATCTTGCTGGCGGAGTATCATTACCACAAATGAGAAAGGAAGGTCGTATAAAAATACTCAAATTGCAGCACTGAAACTAGTTAATTCATTTTCATACTGCGGGTGCGGATGAGTTCTGTGTCCTTAGACGCATACAGTAGGAAGGAATTTGTCCGAATAATTAGAGTAAATTATTGAGTGTTGATATTAGGAATTAGGAAGATAATTTTGCTAAGAAAATATACATCAAAAAGGAAAATATTCTCAAAATGAAATATCCAAACTTTCCTTGCACGTTTATTTGACTTACTGAAGTCAGACCAGCGCCTAGCTCACCTAGCACAAGAAGCAGAGCGTACTGAGAGTAGTGGCACTAGCACATAAATGCGTACGTGGATTGCCTACGACAGCGCCGGTTGCAAATGTAAATCAACAGCGAACGGTGCAGGATGACGACAGTCGAAAACTGCAGCAGTCCACAATCGAATTAAGTTCCGACATGACGTGACAACGCACGTGCAGACACGTCTGGCTGAGCTGAGATCGAGGAACGTGTTTTCTAAATATTCAATGACTAACTAGAACTAAGCACCTTCAAGCCCAAGCGAAAAAAATCTCAGCAAGTCTGAGAAGTGAAATATTGAACAAAACTTACCATGAAATTGGTGTTATACTTCAGTATGCAACCAACACAATTTGCTCGAAAGCTCAGTTGAATGAAGGGAAGACGTTTCATATATGTCGCGAATAATGTGAAATCACCAATGATTTAGAGGAATAATTTCAATTCGACGAGAAGCAAAAACCTAAAGAAAACCCTAGCACGAACAAATACAGATATTCAAACACGTCTTCACGCTATAACATGAAGTTCAATGAAGTTAATAGTATACAAGATAATATTCAAGTACGTTTACAAAGTAAAAGATCAAATTTTTCTTGGCAATTATTTCGTAGCATACATGACAATAGACCGACTTTTATAGGACAAAATGCGCACACAGTACAGACAAATGAGAGAATTTTCGACCAAATGGAATATAAAGACACTTATAAGATACACAAATTGAAATCGGTGTAACCCGCACGGTAATTAGGACAAAATTTTCACAAAATACAATGCCAGCACGAAACGGTTTGGACTCAAAGCGTGTAAAATAAATTTATTTATTTAAAGATTTATAGATTCATGATACATTTCTTAATTTATCTATGATTGACGTATGAATATTTGAGCTGCAGTGCGCTGCAAGGAGAGCAGAAGGAAGCAAGCTTTCAGAATGTGTTCACTAGAGAACAACGATATGTGAACATGTTCACTCGACAGGTGTCTGCAAGTTCACAGCTTAAATATGTCGACTACAAAAAAATATAAATATGAAATACTTTCGTATACTGTTTATGTTAAAGGACAGATGATATTGAAAGAAATACGTTGGATCAAAGATAAAATGGATATGCGTATATAGATGTGATATAAGAAAGCGTGGCAAATAAGTTTCTTGATTAAAGATATACTTAAAAAGCATTTTAAAAGGAAGTTAATGTTTAAATATGCATAAAGGATAAAAATAACATTTGAAAATTCATATACTGTATAAGATTTCCGAACATGTCTACACGATACAACGTAATATTCAATGAAGTTAATAGACTACAATATAATATTCAAATACGTTTACAAGTAAATGATCAAATTTTAAGTTCGTTCTTTTGAATTAAGAAAGAGAAAATAGGCTTAAAACGGAGGTGCGTAAAGCTGAACAAGTGCTTCTACTCCAGGCACACCCACCATAGCAAAGTGGCGAGACGATTCTCGCAGACGAGGGCACCTCTAAATTATCTAATATGACTAAGGTATTATGATCTACCAACATCTATGCTTTATATTGATACTCAAAAGGCAGCGTCGCTTCATGAGCTTTGTGGAAACTGAAGACTAAATAATAGGAGCGAGATATTAAGTAAAGACCAGAGGCATGAACTCGAAATGTAATATGCAAGAAACACCTCTCAAGGACACGTGAGTAGAGCTGACTTTGGCTAGCAGCTGCCGAGTATCCCTCTGTTCAGGCGAGTTTTTCTTCCCGCCTAACCAATGAGGTTTACTGAATCTCATTATTATGAATTGTATTACTTCACTAATTGACAAGCAATGCTACTTAAATATCATCACAATAATGAAAAGGGTAAATTTTAACATAATACAATGCCCTGCGCAAAAATAGTTTCATTGAAGTACAAAATACGAATGTAAGAGGAAATCCATGAATTTATTTTGGCTCTCGTACACTAACCAGAAAACAACTAGATGTGACCATTGCATATGCTCTAAAATTAATAATATCACCAGGCTGTGATTTCCAAGCGTTACTTAATACAGCATATGACCACAAGAACAAACGCAGCTTTATGAATACACTCGCAAACATCCAACAATGTATAACCTTAAAAAATGAGTCATAAATTTACCGCTGGAACACGACCTTCGTTTAAAATAAGTAGAAAGAAGGTCCTTAGCTTCGTTAGAACGTGCTCTGTGCCTGCCACGAAGCTTACTTGGACATTGGCATTTGATCTATTATAGGGACCCAGGACTCCGACGTAAAGCGTTACGAAAAAAAACACACCGGAACAAATAGTTCTTAAAATCGCCGAACAGTATACGGACTAGACGCTCACTGTGCCATTATACAGAATAAGTACACTGTCACATTCTAAAACATCGTTCACACGCAGCAAAGGCAACAGTTGGAGTGGCCACAAACTGCACGGCTACACTCATGGAAGGATGGTAGAGCTCTGGAATATCCATGAAAAACGTACCTGAAAAGTTTTAAGCAAACGTGGGAAACGTTCAAATCGTGAAAATTTCAAAATATTCTGGAAATTTCCCGTGAAAGCTTGAAAGTTCTCGCCAAGAACCCACAGCATACGTACTTGAGAGTAAAAAAAATTTCTCAAGGAAAAGGATCATACGAATTGTCGAGTACAGTTACCGCTAGGAACGAGAAGTGCAGCCGTAGAGGTTGAGATCACTCGAGGATAACACTCCTTTGTCGGGAACAGCTTCCTCACGTACCCCAGCGAAGTGTAAAGCTAGAGTAGGCTTACGAGAACAAAGTTTCGTCAAAAATAGGCATTCACAGCACCTATCATGATTGTCAGTCGCTCTGGTATTGAAATATCAATTTTCAAGAGTAAGAAATGTAGCAAGTTTTGAGCGTTAAGATTTTTAGAGACTTAGAATGGTTTAGGTGCTGTGGCGCAACAGCGCGTGGGTCTGACAGATTTCGGCCCCACTTTCTCCTTCAACGGAAGAGGACCAAAGTGTTACATTTTACATCCTCTATGCAAACGAATACCATACCGTCTCATCATACACAACAAGCAGCGTACGACCAACAGGCACAGCACATGGTTATATTAAAATGCGTTTCGGCTAGATGCGTTGCTACTTGGAGGCAACGGAAGTACCTCGTATATTTTCTACTATATTTATATTTTTCATATATTTCGTACATTTTCCTTTTTTCACACAGATAGACGGCTATTAAGCGTATAAATATATGCAATTGTTTCTCTCAGCACGTCGGAGTTTAATTTCGTTCATGGTAAATTCTAAGCGGTCTGAATTAAGTAAAAATGAGCACTGAAAGATGAAAAAAACGACTCGAACAACAGACATTTTTCCATGCACACATCTGCACACCTCACCCATGTTCCAGGAACGATTCAAGTTAACAATTTATGAAAACCGTGAATAAAAAGATTAGGAAGAGCGGCACCCCAATTCCTGACTAGAACACAAGCTCTGTGCGCCGCCTTCCCCACGATGAAAGTTTGCTAGCGATAGGCAACCTCAGAAGATGGTCGTTTTTCCTGGCCTCGTTCACGTATACTAGTAGACTGCCACACATGCCATATTTAGGTAGTGCCACATGTAGGTACTGCCACTTGCCATATGCAAGAACTGTCACATGCCATAAGCAGGTATTGTCACACGTCATATGCAAGTACTGCCACATATCATATGTAAGTACTACCACATGCCAGATGTAGGTACTGCCACATGGCAGATGTAGGTACTGCCACATGCCATATGCAAGTACTGCCAAAGGCCTTATAAATACAGACCAAATACCAAGCGTGGGTACAGACCAAATACCAAGCGTGAGTAGAGACCAGATGCCACATGAGGGCGCGGTGGAGGCCCACATTCGAATGAGACGGGCAGGTGACGCCTCCAGAAACAGGTAATCCGAGCGATAGAACACTGGATATATACACAGACACGCAGGCCACAGAAGCAGCTACGAACTTCACTTGCAAGTTACTATACGTCGAAAGCTACCGAAAGCTAGAGCTCTAAGTGTGGGCTGGGCGCACCAAAGAAGCAGCAGAAACGGTAGAAGGAGCAGTGCAATAATTCACTACCATCTTCATACAAGGTTTTGTCTCAATCCTAGAAAGACTCAATCAAAATGGGTTACTTTACTCGTATTGATGGGGTAATATTCAAGACGCTTGAGTGATTTCAAAACGAACAATAATTCGAAATCCATTCCGGTACCCTAGGACGGAGGTTGCCTCACACAGTACGTTGGGACTATCGAACACAGGTCAACGTTTTGGCAGCCAACTGTCCGAAGTCTTTGGAAGTTATCACATAAAAATAGTCGCTCCAGAATATAAAAAATTGAACTAAGAAGAAAAGACGAATACAGAGCAACAAAAAACCCAACTCATAATACGTTCAAAACTCTGTTAACAGCTCTACTTGGAATCGAAAATCAATAGGAAGACAAATTTCACCACAAAAATTTCCTTCATTAGAAAAAAAATAAAAAACTATGTTAAACGGATATCAAACGTACATGATAACATCTATTTCAGACAAAAAATCGAGGCCAAAACAAGAGTACACCAATCGAATCGGGCCAAGCTTACGGCTCAGTTCAAATAACTATACGACATCTGAAGCAACGTCCATGATACACTTGTTTATGATGCTACTTTCATCTATGACATCTGTTCCATGCAACAGCAAATGACGACTAAACCAATGACCGCCTGCCGACTAAAATATTGGTAGCACAGCATCAAGGTTACAGGGGCCAAGACCTGCACTCTAAATATTCAAAATACGAAAACTTTAACCAACATGCGTCAAGTGCTTAATCTTTAAATAGAAAGCATCTTCTCAAAGCAAGAGGAGCCGAACGCCTCGGTCGATATAGCGTGTGACCACGGTGGGGATGTGAAGATCTTAACAGAAAGGGGAAACATTAAAGAGATTCGAAATACGGAGTGTGAGACAGGGTTAAGTTTTGGGCCTCACAAATACATCATACGAGGAATATGAGAAACGTCTAGAAGCACTTCAAACAATCCAATCATAACAACTATGACCAACTCCACAATTTTGGACGCGTGAAACAATATTACTAACACCAGCAAAACAGTTTCTCCATTATCCAAAAAAACATTTGAAATGTGCTTCATGTGTGACTCAATTGCAAGCCATTGGAATAAGTTTCTACACAAGAACGACATCGGAGAAACGTATCAGTAATCGAACAGGCACTACCTTCAAGTTTCGTATCCACTTATTGCCCAAAATAGAGCGCAGCCCCCAGCCAATAAAATGATGAAGTGGTTCATTGGAGCTCGAGTCCTTGAGTTCAATTTCGTATGAATACGACCAAGGGAACATAATGTCATGCCAGAAAAATAGCGTAGCGCATCGTACAGCAGTATCCCTACATGTCTTTTCCAGCGCGATGTGAACAGATAATCTCTTGGCCATTGAATTCTATTCTGAAAAAACACTCGAGATTCTGTGGAAGGTTCACTCATGAATAGACTTCAGTCAACACTTACATGAAAAGTGGAACAAAATGTCGAGCAGAAGTGAAATGCTACGGGTCATCGTCTGCCACACATATTGGGAAAGCGCCGGTAAACTGAAATACTATAACAGCTGGTTTTCTTTTCAGTCTCAAGATATGGGCCAGTTAAATAGGCAAACTCGAACTGGCTTCATAGACCCCCATATAAGCAGATGCACGCTAAAAAACACTGAGAGATTTCCTCACATACATATAGACTTGTTCTAGAGCAATTGGCTCGACAAATGAATAGATGACCCACATGGCAGACATGAAAACAAAAGTATAAGACGTATGTTCCGAAGTGAAACTTGAATAGAGCACTTATATTTTAGTATAATATTTGAAAGCTTTCATGTTGAGGATAGAGATCATGACTGAGGTCCCATCTGCAAGTATGCATCTAAGAATCCCTGGAATAACCACATTTTTGGCTTCTTTCAAGACAGCGTGCACCAAACGGTACGTAGAGACGGAAGGTGAGCGATAGTACGAGACGCACCCAATGCGACGTCCCTTACAGTGAGTCTCACAACTAGTGTTAATAGAAACATCGAGTGTGGATGCTCACGGATTACTCCTATGCTGAGACAACTTGGGGCTGCTGCATAAAGAGTGCAGCGACGCGGCAGATGGGAGACAGATCCTCAGATCGAGCAAGGACCGCAGTCAGCACTGAGTGCTGCGGCGAGGAGTGGATGGCTGAGACACCGTCAGCTGCGGCTCACAGCTCACAGGCGAGTCTCCTGCAGGCGGAGGCAGCGAGGACGTGCTGAAATCAGCGCTACTGGTCATTTGGTCGAGAGAGGACAGTAGGCGTGGACTCAAAGGCTGGAGGGCATTGGCACCAGCCAGTGTGGGACTAGCCAATGACAAACTTGGACTATGAGGGATATGCGACGGGCTGGCCAATGGCATGGTGAGAGGATGAGGAGGACTAGCCAATGGCACGCCGGGGCTGTTGGACTTTTGCCGTGTGAAGGTAGGCAAACCCGCGGACCGAAGTGGACTTGTTGCCGGCGAGCTATGGCTGATACGTGAGCTGTACGACTGACTCAGACTGGCCAGTTCGGGGCTCTGAGGCTGCGTGATGATGGGGGACGAGAGATGGGGAGGGTTAGAGGACGGGACACAAGGCTCATCCCCGCTGATAGAAGAGTGGGGGCTCTGGCTGCGGCGGGTGAGGGTGGCCGCTCCTGCCTGGCTGTTGGACAGAGACGAAGGCTGCAGCACGGACTGCAGTGTCGAGTGCTGTGAGGAGTTGACGGACTGATGGGCGCTAGAGAACAGCGCACCCGCCTGAGTGGCGTTCGAGGACATGGGGGACATGCTGCCAGCTGCGGTTGAGTACAGCGTCGGGTGCTGCTGCGCTGGCATAGACGATGACAGGAACCCTGGAAGTAGTTTTGAAGCTAATTCGAATTCTGATTTTGTGTTAAAATACTTCATAATGAAATATAACGTATCACGGTTTAGTTTGCAAGCATTTTTCACTCGATTTGTAACTGCTGAAGTTCATTATTCTGAAAAATGTACGCAGAGACAAAAAGCTTTTAAAACTAATTTTGTTTTGTTTCTACGTTCGCTAAATGTCATACAAATTTCGACCAGGAATAAATTCGGTACTCTTCGAAAGCAGAGCGTGATCTCCCCATCCACGAACAAGGACATCAGCCCTAGCGTCTGAACTGTGTATTGAAATGGAGATTAGAAGCATACCGTCCAGTAAGGTCTTCATTCAAAGTACATTCTTAAGCAGAGATAACCTGAAGAATGATCGAAACCACCCATTGGCATAATCACCTCTCGTCATAAAGGCAGAAAACTAGGCTATACAAGTCTTCATTAATTAGCATAGATCAGTTTAGAAAATTTGGCTATTTGTTATCAATGTGGGTAAAGTATAAACATAAGCAATCGACATAGAAAACCCTATATTTGAGCGAGTAATTTTGCAATAGCAGTTCTGCAGTAGAAGTCTGTCCACCACAATCACTTCCTAGATAAGAGACCGCTAGACCTTGCGTTGAAGAACCTTGGTAACACAGAAAATTCAATCAGCGACCTAAGTTTTGAGCCGACAGACCATAGACGTCATATCACGTATTTTTGACATTTCAGGCTCTCTTAGCGCTGTGGTCATGCGTAAACTAGACCATCCTACAGCCCGCAGTAGGATGGTCACAGCACCCAGTAAGATGGTCACAGCACGCAGTAGGATGGTCACAGCACGCAGTAGGATGGTCACAGAATTATTAGGATTTTCATAGTAGTTGGCTAATAACTAATCTAACAACAGATGCCAAACACAACTGAAGACAACATTAAATAATTCCAACAACAAAAAGCATCAACACCTACCACTTTGCCCTTGCTGCTGCAGTTGCTGCTGTTCGGTCTCCAGGACGCGCAGCGCTGCGAGGGCAGCAAGGTTCGCATCGGCGAGCTGCTGGGAGGTCTCGCTCAGGTACTGCTCCGTGCAGCACACCGCGATCATGCCTGCGCAAGTCAGGTGTTGTCGGTTAAATGATCGTCTTCTGCCAAGACCGGCACAGCCAAATGGCTTAAAGTGCATTATGAAAGATAAAAATCCTGCTCCAATGAGTTAATGTGAGCTGGATCTCCTTTAACATCAAGAAATGGGAATTTTTTGGGAACTGCATAGATGAAGAACGAATTATACCCGTAATAAGTTATTTAGTTATATTTTGAGCAAACTTGGGAAATTCGAGTAAGGCTGAAGATGAGTATAACAAGGGCTCAGTTGTCAAGAAAGAAGAAAATGGTAGAGAAAAGGATGGAGATGGAACTTACAGCGGAGAACTTGAGTTGCAGCTACGGATGAGGTAGCTAACGAGTATTAAAAGGAAGGAAGATCAGAACATTGAGACTAGGTTGAGGTTCTAGTGACACAAATGAAATTTAAGGATTAGATGGTTGCGTGGTGCTGTGACACGATAATAGTGAGCGAATGGTTTCGGAGAAACTCATGAAACATAGCCACGACTCTCAAGTTGTAACATCCTGACCTGTTCACTGAGAGAGGCTGCTTCTCAGTCAGGTACGTCCAGTACACATAATATCCACACATGGCACTCCCCAGGTAGGTGCAGTACTGGCGGTACTCCCCAGGTAGGTGCAGCACAGGTGGTACTCACCAGGTAGGTACAGTACAGGCGGTACTCACCAGGTAGGTGCAGTACAGAAGGCACTCCCCAGGTAGGTACAGTACAGGCGGTACTCACCAGGCTGCTTCTCAGCCAGGTAGGTGCAGTATATATTGAGGACGGTGGTGATGTTATGATGAGGCATGCCAGGCTGTTGCCACACCGTGCTGTTCTCGTCACTGTAGAGCACCACTTCCCGCCACTTCTGGTTGGCCACCAGTTGAAGCACCTGGCAACACACGCGCGTCAGTTAGGGTTCGCTGCGACACCTTCGTTGCTGTCACACCCAATTTATTACTTCGCAGGAAATACGAAGGAGCTTCGAAAGAAAAATAGCATGCAGCACGATGACGATACTGCTGTCGCTCATATGTGATTCATTGGTAGCGAATGTGGGAATTTGTGGACCGATGCAACAGGTTGCAATTAAATGTCAACGTTCAGGCGGGACAGTATGCATTTCAGTAGGAAGAATGTGATAGATTTTACCATTATTATTACGTTATGTTCTAAACATAACTTCAGCAAATTTTCACCTGAAATCATGCTCTACATTCACTTAACAAGCTCGGAGAAACATGTATGAATATTTCACAGAAAAAAAAGAAGGATGTACGGCTGTACCAAAGCGTGCCTCGCAGTTTCAATTAATCAATGCCCGCTTCTGAAGATAAAATTTACCTTTCAGTGCCCGGGTTTTCGTCACAGTCGGCATAGGACTGAGACTGCAAAATTCAAATCACAAGTTTCAAGCGCCATTATGATGCATTTCTTACTTATGGCATATATTTCTTATTATTGTATATTTCTTGCTTGTAACGCATCTTAAACATGGTATATTTCTTACCTCGGTCACCGCGCATGCTCACCTTATGGTTGGCTTGCGGGAGGGAAGGCATGGTGGGGAGAGTGGAAGCCATAGAGAGGGTGGGGGTAGTGATGAGGGGGAAGGTAGACGAGGATGTGGA